>JBBPSX010000691.1:0-10644 GCA_038093815.1 Neoboletus cf. brunneissimus | reverse complement strand
AAGCGGATTGCACGTATGAAAGCAGAGTTCGAAGTCAGTAGAATAGAAACTTGGAGGGTTACCCCTTGTCTGTGGCACCGGGCTCACAGAGATGGATGGATTAACAGCAGTTTGGCGTGAAGAGGAAAACATCTAGCTTCCCGTATGGGCAACCGACAAATATGCGTAGGGATGTTGTCCACTCACGTGTTGTTGTTCATCCTGGGCATCGTTATTTTCCCCTGATGGCTTCCTGACGGACTTTTTCGCTACTATGAGACAGGTATACCGAGCAATCAGACGGCTAAGTAACACTTACACGAGATGGGATTTTCAACACAATCATATCGCTACGTTTGTTGGTGTTCGTATCTGTGTGCGGCTACAAGTATGTGAGGCATAATCCTTCGAGCTACGGGCGGACAGGTATTACCGTCGGGGACTGTGACAAGTTCGACGGCCCTAGTGTAGCTTGGCTTTGCCCAGAGTCAAAGGAGGTAAGCTGCTCGAGTGATAATTGAGCCCGGAGGAGCGCAACCATGGCCTCGAGATCTTGAACTCGTTTCACAGACTCTCGACAAGCAGTACGTTGGTGCTCCACGGCTGCCTAGCAAACAAGTATATGGGTATCATAGCACGTCTCAAAAGTATGGAGAACAAACTGTCTGATCCACAAGTGCACTGGTCAGCCTTTGATTTTCTTTCCTCTCTGTCTCCAGGAGAGCCCTGCTGTCTTCTGCTGCCTTAACCTGTGCGCTGAGCTCCGTCTCCCGTAGTTCTAGTTCAGATGCGCGGACCCGCGCTGACTGAGCGTCTCGTTTCCAGTCGTTTCCGTATTTCTGCCATTGCTGCAGCAACTGCTTAAGCCGACTTATTTCCTGGTTTGCGAGGTCAAGTCTTTCGAGTGCATTCTCAAGCTCGGTCTTAGAAGGATTGGGTTCAATTTGTGCCGTGTTACCGTCAGGTGTACGCTCCGGGGAAAGTTGACCGTCGGTATCCGTCTTGGCGGAGGTGGCAAGAGCTGCTCGAAGCTGTTCGCTCTGAACCTCCAACGATTGTTGAATACGTTGTAGTTCATCCTGAAAATTTCGCTCAGTGTGAGGTACATCCAATGGTCGATACAAAAAGTCTCAGACTGCACCTCAGCTGCTTCACGTTTCCTCCGGGACTCTTCCAACTCTTCTTCCTTTACCTGAAGTTCGGCAACGAGAGCATCGCATCTCTCACGAAAATTCTCTACCACCGACGACCCCTGATCTCCCTCCGTTTCAAGCGTCCCGTTATCACCCTCCCCAGTTTCCTCACTTTGCCTTCCCGCATCGAGATTCTGTTCGACCTCTCCCTCCGAGTCACCCCACTCCGAAGGATGGACGTCTAACCGTGCACGAAATTTCGCAAACGATGCCATGAGGGCGTCGCACCCCACCACCAACGTCTTTCGCTCGTCAGCCCATTTCGCGGAGGACTGCGTGAGTTGGTACCGCAGGTCGGCGACAACGTGCTCGAGCTCGAGGTTCTTTTGTAAGAGATCATTGAGATGGGGTCTCAGCCTAGTCGGCGGTGCCATGGTCTGCGATTGCGAGGACTGAGGAAAACGATGGCCCTAAAACGATTAGTAGAATCTTTTGGGTTACCTCCGGCGAGGGGGCTCCTGGATATAATGTGTAAAGTTGTCGATATTCTCCACGTTCAAGTGCCTCCTTTCACACGTGGTTATGTACCTCTCAGGATAGTGGTCACTCTGCTAGTGTAGTATCATTCGCTTAGGTCCTGCAACTTCATCAAATGTGCGAATTTTTACCACTGCAGAAGCCAACCAGGAAGCAGCAGGCTGCCAGTGGAGCCGGGACAGAGTTGAGTGTACCTGCCCTAGACTCCACTCCGGCCCGGGACGACGGCAGAATGACAAGACGAAGGACATTTGGTACAGCGCAAATTATTTAGCTCTCGCTACATTGAAGTCGCCAGTGACGACCTTTCAATGCGTCTATCAACGGCCTGCCTACTTCGACGGTCTGGTCACCAGACTATTTAAATGGGAATCTGGGGTCGGACGCGACTCCGATCCGCCTGACGCCCAGGTCAGACGCCAGTTAGGACCTGGTTGGAACGTTGCTATTGATAGGTCAGTGAGAATTTGAAAGTTCTCGAACACATAAAATGGGGTGTGTATGATACGTTTTCATCCACTACGGCTTGAACTGCGCTACTTATCATCAGCACGAACCAGCAATGTCTTCCGCTAATAAGAAACTTCCATACGGTGGGTTGACTGGATCGGTAGTTCGGGATACATTAACGTCCTGTGAATATCAGTGAGGCTTGGAAATTCCGGCTTGAAGGTCTCAAGGGTCATCCTGGGGACCATGCAGTATGGTGATAAGGGATGGCAGCAGTGGGTCTTGGGTGAGGAGGAAGCTATTGAACATATAAAGGCAGCGTAAGTATCATAATCGATGTCGTTCCTCATCGCGATTTCGACCTTGGAGCCGCACAGATACGAAGCTGGAATTCAGACGTTTGATACCGCTGATGTGAGTTTATCCGTCGCATCCTGCTTCATTTATCTGGACCACTCTAGACCTACTCGAATGGCTACTCGGAAGTCATTCTCGGAAGGGCGATCAAGAGACTCAACCTGCCTCGTGATGAGATTGTTGTGATGACTAAGGTGGGTTGCATCTTACATGTCAGGTAGGACAGTAATTCGAGTCTCTGCAGGTTTACAATGTCGTTGGCCGCGAGTACAGCACCAATCAAATCACCGGTCGAAAAGATCCTGAACAGAACGGTTACGTGAACCAACATGGATTGAGTCGCAAACATATATTCGCAAGTGTGAAGAAGAGCCTAGAACGACTTCAGCTTGACTACATCGACCTTCTTCAATGTGGGTATCTGGCAGGTGCGGAAATTGGTACTCATTGACAACCCTACAGGCCATAGATTTGACAAGGAGACGCCAATTGAGGAAACAGTAAGCACCCGCATGAAGTTGTGAGTCACCCTTGATTATAATCTGGATTAATGTAGATGCAAGCCCTCCATGATGTGGTCAAGGCGGGTTACGTCCGCTACATCGGAATGAGCTCTTGCTGGGCATACCAGTGTAAGCTTGTTACTATGTAATGCGTGTCTGTATTCACGCTTCGATTCGTAGTCCAGGCGATGCAAAGTGAGGATTGAGAATTGTATATAAATTCGAAAGGGTCGCTCACCAGCCTTGAAACAGACTATGCGATCTCGAACAAGCTTACGCCATTCATCTCGATGCAGAACCACTACAGTCTTCTGTACCGTGAAGAAGAACGGGAAATGTTCCCTACACTCAAGATGCTTGGTGTTGGCTCGATCCCTTGGTCTCCACTCGCTCGCGGCGCACTCACCAGACCACTTGGCGAGCAAACTAACCGAGGTCAAAATGACTGGTAATGTTATGTTCTTCAAGTCAAGACATCTCATTTCTGATGCATGCCAGGTTCATCGAAAATTACGCAACCGCATCATCGTACGAAACGATCATCAACCGGTGTGTTTTTGGTTAACCTCCGTAAGTTATAATGTATTAACTCGGATGCCTAGAGTGGAAGAAATAGCAACAAAGAAGGGTGTGAGCATGGCGCAAGTTGCGATTGCATGGATCCTCACCAAGGACGGTTAGTCCCGGTTTCTGCATGCTTCGTTTAACCCCTTCAGCTCGTGCATTACAGGCGTTAGCGCTCCCATTGTTGGTACTACCAGTCTAACTAACCTCCACGACATCATTGGTACGTTTGTCACTGGTTAGAACCGCAAGTTCCACGATCTGATGATCGATTAAAGCGGGCGTCGACTTGGAATTGTCGGCAGAAGAAATCCAGTATCTGGAGGAGGCGTATAAACCAATGCCCGTGCTAGGGCATACATAGGCAAGCGAAGGTGAAGTGGGAGGTGTACACGTAATTAAACTGTCTTCACACAAGGGCCTATGAGTGTAACAAACCATGATGTTCCATTGTCTCGGCCACAGAGATAAGACTCACTCAAGATTCTGCATGTATTGCAAGACGTATACGTTGTCCGACTTCCCCCCACTATACACCTCGACGTCGTATTGCAAGACGACATGACAATTTAGTATGTATCCACTATGTTCGACACATCAACTTGCAACACATTGCAGGACACGTTGTCTGGGTTTCCCATATTTCATGCGATAAGTTGCTTCCCAAAGCACCAGACAGGCTCGGAGATGGACGTAATTGAACAAGATATGAATTCATTACATAATCGAGCCCCATGTGCTGCCCTCGACGAGGTTGATGAGATTGCCTGGTCGACCAGCACAGAGACGCGTTTATCCTGCAGACGAGATACTGACCCATTCCGGGTGATTCACTACACCCATCTTCTTTCTCGTCTCCCGCGACGCTTTGTCTTTTCGACAAGATGATCACGCGTTCACCAGTCAAACCAGCCAAGCCTCTCTCGGGGGTTCCTGCAAGACGCGCCCCGACGCCGCTGCGTTCTACTCCCGTCGCAACAGCCACGACGTCGATACTTACCTCCTCAACCGCCACCGGCTCGACCGCCACTCCCCACGAAGCCATGGTCGCGTCGCAGCTCGCGCACATTAACGAACTCGTCCAGAAGAACCGCACCCTTGAGCAGACGATCAAAAAGCTTGATGAGGACCTCTCCCAGTCTGCCGCTGATATTGCCTCGCTCAACGTCGAACGCAAGTCCTGGGATGGGGACCGCAAGACATGGATGGGTGAACGTCAGAAATGGATGGACGAGAGGAAGACCTGGGCTGAGGGATGTGATACGATGCAGGCGTGCCATCGGATACAACAGTACCGCGTCGCGTGTGCTTTGCACGACGAGCGTGTTGCTGTGCTCAAAATGCAAGAGACGGCGAGACAGGAGCACGTCAAAAGGCTACAGAGGGATTACAAGATCATAATGTTCCAAGCACGGGAGGCAGAACTCGAAGCACAAGTCGAGCAGGTCGAGGAACTTCGGGATGAAGCGGTGGAGGCGAAAGCTCACTACGAGAAGTCCGCACAAGAGCTAAAGGCGCAGTCTACAGCCCTCACTGATGAGGTGAAATCAAGGACGGCGGAGATACAGGCTGCGAACAAACAGCGTGAACGAGCCGAGGTGCGCTCATCACCAGAGTATCCTTCCAGGTTTTGTCACGAGGCCCTTATCACATTCCTAGGACGATCTTCGGCACCTTCGAGAGGCTCATGCAGACGCAACAGCGACGTCCACGGCGACGACCTCCAAGCTCGCTCGTCTCACCGCAGAACGAGATGCTCTGGAGGGTCAGGTTACGTCCTTCAAGCGTTCTCTCGAACTTGCTCAGGATGAAACTACCCAGCTTCGCACGCAACTTGCTAACTGGCAAAACTTGAAGAAGGGAGAGGATGTTGATGCTGAAGAAATAAGGAAGAAGAAGGCCGAACTTGAGCAAGAACTCAGGGAGGCGAGAAAACGTATCAGCGAGTTCGAGACGCGTGTTGGGGAAACTGACGCGCTCGAAACAAAACTTCAGAAGCAGAAAGAGCGAGTTGAGAAGCTCAAGGGTGTTCTTGAGGAATGGAAGGTAGGGCACTGTGTTCGCAGCCCATGGAGCTCGTTAGAGTAATCGTCTTATAGGCGGAAGCTCAAGAGCAGACAACGGCTCGAGAAACGGCAGAGACTCGGTTGACCAATGCAGAGGTACAGGTCACTACCTTGGAGCAGAAAATTATCGAACTTCAAGCGCAGTTATCCGCTGCCTCCAAGCCAAAGGTAGGTTTCTGTGTCTGCTCCGTTTCTCCGCTCATATATACACAATATCCATCAGTCGGCGAGCAAGAAGGCACCACCCCCACCTGAACCAGCACAAGCAGACGAGGAGCTGGGGTCTTCGCCTTCTACATCCACCCAGCCGACTAAAGTTAAAGACAAGCCCAGTAAACCGGCTTCCACAACTAGACCCTCTTCCAGTAGACCTGCCGACCCTCCTGCGAAACCGCGGCCAAAGCCGCGCATTGTTAAAAAACCTGATCCTATTCCTGAACTTCAGGATAGCGACATTGAGATCCTCGACTCTCCTCCCGTTCCGTCGGTTGCGCCTGAACAAAGTGCAAAAGCGAAAGGCAAACAAAAGGCGACACATGCCGTTGGCAGCGAAAGCGAAATCGGAGAGGTACAGAAGCACAAGAAACAGAAAAGAAAGGATACAGAAAAAGAAACAGAAGTGAAGGGACCGACAAAGACTAAGGTAGTTAAGCCGAAGAAAACCTCTCCAAGAAGCGACGACGCCGACGAAACACACTCGAAGACCAAGGCGAAGGCGAACTCTAGGAAACGCGCTTCGCCAGATCCGCCTAAAAAATCCAAGGTTAAACCATCGCAACCCAAGGAAGATTCAGAGGACGCTGCGGCGGCAGAGACGGATGCAGCACCAAAGAAGAAAAAGCGGAAGATAAATCTATTTGGTGGTTCTCAACCCGCAACATTTGACTGGAATTCGCTAGGACAGGTACTCCTGTGCTCGCTCACTGTGAATGGTTACTGACACCAGCGCCGTACTAGACTGGGGAAGGGTTGGGTATACCAACTCGACTTTCACCAATGAAAGAGACGGATGTTGTTCCCCGACGATTAGGAAGAACAAGTAAAGGGTAGATATTATTGATACCCGGGTTGAATGTATAGCATAACATACTATATAATCGAGACATTTGAGATGCGTACGCCTCCGATGTGATATGGTGTGGACGTGTAGCCAAGTCATGAAACTCTTCTCAACGTGAACATTTGTGGTCAGAGCGATTATAATGGCCTTTCTCCTATAGGCCAACCTATGATTCCCGTGTGCTATCGATATGCGGAACGCATACCCAACAACAAAGGCTATGAGGTGGCCAGGTAAACGGTTCGGATGAGAAAGAAAAGTAGCTCGAAGCTTCCTCAAGTACCATGCGGAGTTTGAAATTTCCCTTATTCAAGACTCGCTAATATCATTTCATGCGGGCCTCACATCTTGGACGCGGACGAACATGAGCACAACCAATGTGTCTTGGATTGACCGCTTGCGGCTTAGCTTTGCTAGTCCTGCGTTGCCTCGGATGCGTTTGGGCCCAGACAACAACTCCAAAAATCCAGTCATGGTTAGTCTGGCATTTCGTAGGGGTCATTCGACTCAGCGCATAATAGGAGACTAGATCCAGTTCTTCACGTGGGACGCCCAACACCCTGACATGAGTTGGTGGAAACATCTCGAAGTTGAGCTGCCTCGTCTCGCGCAACTCGGGTTCACACAAGCCTGGCTACCCCCGCCAAACAAAGCCATGCATGGCAAGGTCATGATTTCGTTGCTCTAGACATGCTTGTTCCTGACGGTGTGACAGCAAGGGCAAGGGTATGATACTTATGATTTGGTATGTTCAGTTCCAGCATATGGTTGCGACCTGGCTCATTCCTCCGGTATGCCGCACCCTGTAGTGGGACATAGGAGAGTTCGACCAGAAAGGGTCCATCTCGACCAGATGGGGTAGCCGGGAGGAGCTCCTCAAAGCTTGCTCTGTGGCACGTCAAAACAATATCAGTATCATCATTGATGCTGTACTCAACGTGACTCCTCCATGTTTTTTCTGTTGAGCCAACTCTTATCCCTGTGCGCACCAGCATAAACTTGGTGCTGACAGGCCAGAAATGTTTTCAGCCGTGCGAGTAGATCCCATGAACCGGAACCGTGTTCTCGAATCGAAGCATGAAATCAGAGTACGTAGATCCTATCCCTTGTGAACGTTTCGCTCTAGCTCTAGTAGGGTTGGACAGCCTTCGACTTCCCTGGACGACAAGGAAAGGTGAGTGTGGCGAATGCATGGACTCGAAACAAGCGATAAATAACATTTTCATCACAGTATAGCCGGATGAAGTGGACCCATGAACACTTTTCAGGTTAGTTTCACCACGACAATCCCGTTTTGACTCCCTTAGCCATAGTAGGACTTGATTGGGACGATCTAACCCGGACCAATGGAATCTATCGCATATCGAACAAGCGTTACAAAGGTTGGTCAAGCCGGGTGGACGGTGAACTAGGAAACTATGATTACCTCCTCGGAATCGATGTTCGTATGTGAATGGGACCTCCAGAGTGGCCGTCCAGTAATAGTTTCTGCGAATCACATCCAGATCAATCATCGGCATCCTGCGGTGCGCAATGACCTAAATGCATGGGGTTCGTGGATACTCGATGTATGTAGTTTCAATTGGCAATTCTCTCTCGTTCATTCTGATGCTGCATGCCAGGCAACGGGCGGAAATGGATTTAGGTTGGACGCCATCAAGCACATAGACCGAAAATTCCTCCTCGAGTTTGTGAGAGTCAGACGCAAGTCTGGTGGTTTCACACCCTCACGGGCCTGGTTTACTCTAGATTCAAAGAGCTCGTCGTCTGCCAAACAGGGAGAGGCTGTTTGTCGTGGCCGAATATTGGACCTCAAAGTCAGCATTATTTCCTTCTGCTTATGATCCGTTTGTATGATAATAGAGTACAGCGTGCAGAGGATGCTGCCAACCATCCGAGCGTTTCGAGGACAGGTACAGTTTTTGTCGAGCTTACCTCGCCTGTAAGGCTAAAACGCGACGACAGACTGCTTTCTTTGATGTACCACTTCACGAGAACTTTCACCAAGCCAGCACGTCAGGCTCATCGTATGATCTCCGACGCATCCTCGACAATTCCCTTCTCGCGATTAGACCAAAAGATGCTGTTACATTTGTTGATAACCACGAGTAAGTAATGGATTTCTTACCCTCCACACTTGCGCCAATGCCGATTGATCGATAGCACTGTGAGCAGGGCCACACCTTTTTAACGTCTCACGCATCCACTAATGGGGTAATTCAGCAAATCGGTCAATCCTTGGAGAGTTGGGTTCGTCCGTATCTCCGAAAGCCCTAGGTTACCTGATCGATATTTCTTAGGTGGGCACAAACTTCAAAGTCCAGGCATACGCCCTCATCTTATTACGCTGCGACGGATTTCCGTAAGCAGTACCTTGTCGAAAGCATCGGATATTCCGTCTACTTCTCACGTGAACTTTTCTTTTTTGTGTCTCCAGTTGTGTCTTTTACGGAGACCTGTACCCCAATCAAGAGTGTTTCGACCAAGCGACCGCGGAAAAAATTGGACTGTTGCTCATAGTCCGGAAAATGTTTGCGTACGGGCCGTCCAAAGACTACTTTCGATATCGGAATTGCATCGGATTCGTTCGGATGGGTAATTCTGAATATCCAGGATGCGTCGTGGTAATGAGCAACGAATCACCTGGCCACGGGTGAGATCCGATCGCGTTTCTGGAATGATGTTTATTGATGATGACTGGCCCCGACGGGACCGTGACAGAAGGGCGACTTCAGCAATCATTCGAATGAAAGTGGGCCGGGTTCGTCTGGTTTCAATCGTGCGACTAGCGTCCACAGTCTAACTTTGTTCTTGCATCACAGGGTCGCAGAGGCACCGTGTTTCGTGGTTTCTTTGACCCTACACGTCGTGTCGTGGTTGATAAGAAAGGGTGGGGGGATTTTTATTGCTCGTGCAACGCAGTCGAGGTATGGGTCCAGGCGCCCAGCGAGTAAGTACATGCATGGTAATGTAGGTGCAAAGATGTTCATGCCACGGACATAGATAGATGTAGAAATAAAGGACAGTCCGGATCCCTCAGACTGCGGATCGTCGAAGTCTGTTCGCAGAACTTGAAATATTCCTCCTGGTGGACTTTTTCTAGGGAGATCTTGTGTGTGCCATACGATCACTGTCGTTCGGTCGACATCGTTTTAGCCTCTCCACGGCTTACGTGAACGGGAATACCAGAAGGTTCAATGATCCGAGAAACGGTACAACAATTGAGCAAAAGGCAAGGCCGACACCTAGTATACTTTTTGGACGGTCCAAACGCCTCATCGCCGTGCGGGTGCATGACATGCCAAATACAGTACGCACCTACGATTCGACCGACGAGGACCAGAAAAGAAAGAAAGGAAAGTGTACTCTCGGGAACGAATGTCGGAAAAAGCTAAGGCGCCATTATAACGTCGCCATGTTGTAATGTCACGTGAATCAAGTTACCGAGGATGATAATGCTACTTAAAATGGAATTATAATCTGGGGTGATAAGATAACAATTCAGCAGCGTGCATTACTAATCCACGTAAATGTTATTATCATACTGAACTCGTGCGCATCTCGTGCCTGGTATTTCGTTTCGCCCCCTTCTCACCTCTCTCCCACTACCATGCCGCCAGATACTCACCGATCACGCCAAAGGCTCGATTTCAAGCCGTTAATGGCGCAGTGCCGCCATTGCGGAAACCCATTCAAGGCCCAAGGACTAAAGAAGCACGAGAGGAGTTGCCAAAACCGCGTACACAGTACGTTCGATCAAGCGCAGTATGTCAGAGAGTTTGAAGAAGAACGTCAGCGAGGTACGTGATTCTCTGAATCCACTTTCAATCTTATAATTTTACTGAACAATCAACAGTGTATAATGTCCAGGATTCGACGAGCGGTCCAGCTGCAGCCACCACCCACGTCCCTGCTCCCCCGTTGACAGTACCCGGTGAGCCCATAATAATACAACACTGCGCCGGGTTTCACTCATTTTTATTTCTTGACTCTTT
>JBBPSX010000690.1:0-10651 GCA_038093815.1 Neoboletus cf. brunneissimus | reverse complement strand
GGTGATGGGGAAGATCCCCAGATGTGACCAGTGAAGGTCCAAGGTGACGGGAAAGTAGGGCGTTCCTGGATAGGCACGGGAATGGATCTATAGCGGAGGGTAGGGCGGAGGAGGTAACTCGGAGTGGGGAGAGGGCGGAAGACGAAGAGTCCGAGTGGTGTCTAGTTGTTAGACCACGCGAAGGAGTCATGTTAGGGACGACGACGGTCTCCTAGAGCCAGGAGGAACGAGGACGAGAGGCGAGGTACAAGTGTAAGGACGGTTCTCACAGGTGTGAGACAGGGGTTGAGCCGAAAAAGGGATAGGGGCTAGGCGAGTTGTAACATGGGTCATCATTGAACAGGTCATCTCTGGGGTCTGGGTCACCTGGAGCATCGCTGTCTTCAGGGATGAGGAGGCCCTGTGCTCTTTCACTAGAGTGCTGGCTTGGCTGGAAGGGTGTCTTAGTGTCATTGTTGTCAGGGTCAAGTTTGATGATGTGTGCTCCAGGAGTTGGAGACTTCAGAGGCGGGTGTGCTTATGAAACTGATGATGTGTGATGTGTAGAGAATCCGTGGAATTGGTTGACGAGTTCAGGGCCTTGGTGACTGCTTCTGAAAATGCTTAATGGGTTGTATCTAGGAGATGGGGGTGGGTTTGCGCCAAGGGCGCGAGCCTGGGATCTAGTGGTACGCGTAGCCATAGGTTAGACTTGTGACAAGCTGGAGTTTGAATATACTGTTAAGTGTGTGAAACTCCAAAGGGGTGACAAGACTCTGGAACTCTGGAGTTTGTTCAGATGGGACTTGGCTTCACCATATGTGGTGCACCCTTGTCAGGAGTCCATGATGTCCTGGAATTTACAAGTGGGTCAGAGTAGGACTTAAGATGTTCTAGATGTCAAGTCAAGCGGAGGTTCAGAGGTGAGCTTTCGAAGCTCAAGCGGATGGGAGAGGAGTTAACTAAGCTGATATTCGAACTGAGGAGTTACAGGAGTATTCCGAGGCTTTATATACTATGGAGTCGAGGGATATTACTAACAGAGTGGAGCTGGTTTGTAAGGTAGGGATCGGAGGTAAGGAAGTGCCAAAGCTGTGCTCTTAAGCGGAGCACAGGTATGGAGGATGGAATGTAGCGGAGACTAGTATATATGGAGGTAAGAGAAATGGAACGTAAGCATGTATCGTAAGTATGGACAAGGTCCAAGATATAGGAGTTGCGTCTCTAAAGAGAACACGCTGGAGTTTGTTATGATTCGACCAGTGGTGGGCGACCGTAGACCCGGAAGTGGTAGCTCAAGCTAAAGACGTAGGGGTACAGGGGTCGGGTTGAGGGGAACGCAGGTGGAGGCGAGGATCTAAGGTCCAAGGCCTTGGTCGACTCAGGTCTAAAGCCTTATTGTCGAATATGAGGGGTGCGAATGGTCCTGACCAGTCCAGTGACAGGCGAAGGGCCGATCGCGCAAAGGTGAGCTTATTGAGGGTAGATTTCAGAAAGCTAAGCTACCGTACAGGGATGTGAGCTAGTTGTTTAAGTAGTGTACCCTACTGCGCACAGACCGAGTCAGGAATGGTAGGTACAGGGCGAAGGGGAAAAGGAGTGCACATGGTGTCCGAGCGGGAGTACTACAGCAGGGGCACGAAATGGAACGGAACGGGATCAATAGCCGGAGATGAAGAGCGGAGATGAAAGGGGCGCTGCCCGGGGCGGAGGGGAAGGGTTCGGAGAAGAACCCGGGCTAGGCTGTATGGTTTTAAGGTTTAAATGAAAAGGAGCCGTGACTGACCATGACCAATGGAAGTAAGAGACGCAAGAAGCATGCGAGACGTGAGAAGCATAGGTAAAGTGGGGCAGGTGCGAGAGAGGGAGAAAAAGGTAGGCTGCGGGAGCGAATCATAAAGTGAATCGTAACAGAGTTCATATGTACAGAGAACGGAGTTGGTCTGGAGGACTGGGGTTAGAGTTACAAGATTTCTGGGATATGACAGTTCTGCTAAACCGTTTTGCTCCAGAGTGTATGGAGCGGAGGTTTCAAGAAGTGTGCCATCAGTCTGGAGTTGCTCCTGAAAGGCTTTGTTGGTATACTTTGTTCCTCCATTGCTCCGGATGAACTTCATGTAGAGTTCTGAAAAATCCTCCTGGCCTACTTCCATCCAGAGTGGGGTTTGAACATCAGTCTTCCATTGGTTGTAGATCTGTAGGGCTTCATCTTTGTGTTTCATGAAATAGACCCAAGGGAAACAACTGAAATCATCAATGATGACTAGCCAGAACCTGTAGTCTTCGCGTGATCTCAGAGTTATTGGTCCTCCTACATCTGTGTGTACTATCTCCAAGGGATGAGTGCTCTGAGATTCATTCCAAGTTCCAAAAGGTAGGCATTTCATCTTTCTGAGCATGCATGCCTCACAAAATGCAGGTGTTCCAGTGAGGGTATCAATACCTCGGAGTTGATCAGACTTGACCATGTGTTGTATCCGGTCAATGGACATGTGTCCCATTCACCTGTAAAGGAGGTTTATATCAACAGATGCATGGGCTGCCTCCTTTTGGTTTTTTGGAGTAACCTTTGCATGGTATAGGCCATCCACATGGTTAGCAACCAGGATGGTGCTGTGGTCCTTCCGGACATAGCAAGTGTTTGACTTTGCTGGAAAAACAGTGGAAAGGCCAGTGGAGGCGAGTCGGTTTACGGAGATGAGTGAAATCCGGAACTCCAGAATTAGAAGAACATTTGATAATATTATTTCAAAGGTGTTTTTAGAGACTTGTGAAAGGAGTGGTACAGTTCCAATTCCGATGGCATGTGCCATGGAGTTATCTCCGAGGGTGACTGGGCATGGAGGATGGAGTGGTTTGTATGTCTGGAACCAGGAGTAGTGTGGGACCATGTGTGATGTTGCTCCAAAGTCAATGATTAGTGTATTTCTCCCACTGCATTTCTGTTCAGACAATGAGTAGGCATGAATGTGTTGGATTAGGGACTGAGATACATTGTCTTGGGCTACATTTGCTGAATCCAGAGGGTCCGGAGTTCCTTGTGCCAGATTCACCTTCTCTTTTCCTTTCTCTGACTTTCTAAATCCACTCTTTGAGTTCCTCAACTCTGTGACCCACTTCTTGTAGGAGATGCAGTCGATGGAGTTGTGTGTGGTTGATAAATGGTGCTTACACCAGGTGGAGGCATTCGGAGGCCAGGTGGAGGTTTTAGGAACTCCGGAGGCTTTCATGGCTGATTCCAAATGTCCAGATGGGTATAGGCGGGCGTCTTCAGCAATAATTTGGGTTTCTACCACATCGAAAGTGAGTTTGCTATCCTCTGTGGTATTAATGAGTGAGGACTTGAATAGCTCCCATTCCAGAGTTTTTGGAAGGGAGTTTAGGAGGATAAATGCCATGACTTTGGAGTCAATAGCAAACTTCATGCAGGCGAGTCGAGATTCAGAGGTTTGGAGTAATGCAATATGTTCCGAAACGTCGGAGTTGCCATTCCAGCTTATGTTGAAGAGTTGCTGGAAGATGTGGAAGGCGGAGGAGACACTTGGAGCATCGAGAAGTGAGATGAGTTTGTCCCAAAGATCTTTTGCAGGGATGCAGGACTCCGTCTTGAGTAGGAGAGCATCAGAGAGATGTTCCTGTATGATGCTGTGCACTTTTTCATTATGCTCCTTCCAGTCCTGGACATCTGAAGCAGTTACTCTGGTGGTTCCAAGGGCAGGTTTTATGTCTGTTCCAGAGATAACTCCATAGGCTTTGCTGCTTCGGAGTTTCTGAATGGTCTTGACTTTCCATAGTGGGAAAGTTTCAGGTCCAGTTAGGATTTTGTCACTTCGGATGTTATCCAATGTCATGCTGGATGACAGGATGTGGTGAGGTGGCAGGAGAAAAAATTATTTTCTGACAGTGGTGTCAAATGGCCGGTAGCCAGAGTTTGTTTAAAATGGAGGGTGCGTTTAAGGGAGACACGAGAGTGCTGAGGGATTGCAAGTGGGTAAGTTGTTTGCTTATTGGGTGTGAGCAGGGCTCATAACCTGTCAAAGTCCGGAGGTCCAAAGGTCTGGAGTATAGCAGAGCAAGTCTGGTGCTAGTCATACTGGAGCTCAGCTGTTGCCTAAAGGACAAAAACAACTTGTATTTACCTAGTTGTACTGGAGCTAAGGTAGATTAGTCTCAGAGTAAATAGTATGTAGGAAACAACTCACCTCAGCTGTTGCCTAAAGGGCGAAAACAATTGAGGTGCTGGAAAGAGAAGTGGAAGCCTAAGTAGTGTATGGTGGAGGCACACTCGTACCTCAATAACTGTCAGGGAAGACGTAGGAAGGGAAAAATGTAGTAATGGCCATAGCTGGATGACAGCCATGTACTGTAATAAAGGAGAGTGCTCCGGAGTTTTAACTCCTAAACTCCAGAGTAAGAACTCCTAGCCTCTGCAGCTGGAAACTCCTAACCTTCAGAGTTAGTACTCCTGAACTTTGGAGTAAGTGAAGTATCTATGTGAGTTCTCCAGAGGCTTGGAGAACCGGAATACCTTCCGGAGTGAGCAGTATTTTGTCAGGTTCACTAATGTATCTCATGCTCAGAACACGCCCAGACCTTGCATACTGTTACAACTTGTCCAACCCCTATCCCTTTTTCGGCCCAACCTCTGTCTTACACCTGTGAAAACCACCTGTACACCTGTACCCAGCCCCTTGTCCTCGTCCCTCCTCGCCTAGGGAGACCATTATCATCCCTAACATGACCCCTTGCTTGGTCTAACAACCAGACACCACTCAGATCCTTCGTCCTCCACCCTTGCCCCCACTCCGAGTTATTTCCTCCATCCTATCCTCCGCCAATAGACCTGTTCCCATGCCTATCCAGGAACGCCCTTCTTCCCTGTCACCTTGGACCTTCACTGGTCACATCTGGGGATCTTCCCCATCACTGTCTTTTACCCTTGCATCTGCCCAGGATCTTCCCCTGGTGCCCTGGTACGCTTTTCCTTGTACTTATTCACCTTGCTATTCTTCATTTACCTTACCACCGGTGCTATCTGCACACCCTTCACCCTAGTCATGCATCCACCGACGTCATACTGTAGTATTCCCCTTTGCCCCACTTACATGGCCCTTACCTTCGCTTGTTTCACCTGGCACTTTAGCTTGCGCGTCCTTTTGACGTCCTCGCCCTTTGCCCATACCTGTTGCCCACATTCAGGCTCCTCTTCATTTGCCTACTTATATACCGGACCTCTTCATACACTTATTCTTTATCTTCGTCTTACCTGGTACCTCCCTAGTACCTTGTACCCATTGACTTCCCCTAGCGTTGTAGCACCTGTACCTCGCACCCCATGCCAATGTCCACCTCTTTGATGATCTTCTACTGTTGTCTGGTGCCCCCATCAGAACTTCCTCAATTAGAAGATCTTACCAGGTCTACGTCTCCAGCTACCCGGTTGGAACGTAACACATACACAGTCGGTGCACTTAGTCGCTTTAGTGCAAAGCCCAAATTCATTCATTGGGAGGCTGCAAAATGCACACTCCAATATGTGCAAGCCACTAAGAACATGGAACTCCGCTTCAATGGAACAGAACTCTCTACAGACATGGACTTTCACAGATACTCCAATACAGGTTGGTCTCAGGAATTGGACAACTCCCGTTCCACCTCTGGATTTGTATTCATTAGCAACTGCGGATCCATCTCCTGGTCTAGCAAGTTACAAAGCATGGTGGCCCTCTCCACTACAGAATCGGAGTACATTGGACTTAGCAATGCTGGACAACATCTGGCCTGGCTCTGAACATTCTTTGATGAAATCAGGCACCCACAAAAGGCCCCCACCGAACTGCTTTGCAACAATCAAGCGACCATTATTCTATGCTGCAATCCGCAATTCCGAGCCTGGACCAAACACATCCAGCACAAGTACCACTTCATCCGAGACGACCTAGTCGGAAAAGGAGAAGCAACAGTCCAATATGTTTCCACCAAGGACATGGTGGCAGACATACTCATGAAGCCACTCATCAAGGATCAGCATTGCAAATTTGTTCGAGGTATGGGGTTGCGGCTACACTTGAGTGGGAGTGATAAAATACTACTTACTCTGGAAGAAGTTCCAGTGGTCCGGTCCTCCGAAGGGACCACATAGATGTTAGACTACTCCAGAGTTAGGAGTTGTTATTCCAGAGTGGCACCTTTCCTTACAGTACAGAGTCGCCACTCGGCAATGGCTCCTGCAAGAATTACCATACTTTTCCCTTCATACTACCTCCCTGACAGTTATTGAGGTATGAGTGTGCCTTCACCACATAGTATATATTGTTACGTGGAAGCGTAACGGGTGACACAACTCGTGTCTGCTAAGTCCCAAGTGGACTTCCTAAACCAATTGACCTGGAGCTAGGTCTCTGAGGTACGAAACCAAAAAGGGGGCATTACTTCCTAGCGGATGGAATAGAGGGTGATATGAGAGATAAGGCGAGATTGGGGAGATGTGAGCTCGGAACTTGTAGACACAAAGTATTGTGTAGATCAAAGTTACCGTACACAAGGAGAGTTCGTGCTATATATAGTAAAGGATTCAGGGTCTGCTCAGTGGTAATAAGTAAAGGGGAAACCACGAGATAGCATATGAGAGAATGCTACCGAGGAGATATAGAGTCCAGACCAATAGGAGAGCGATCAACCAAAAGTAATAAATGGAGAGAAAGCCCCCAAGGGCATCGTGGGAGAAGTAGTGAAAAGTGTCCGTGCTTATGTCCTCAGCACTGGATCTTCATCAGAGATCTGTGCCCAAGCTGTGTTCCACATTTCCTCGTTACCTAAGGTCATCAGCAGGTCTTCCCACTCGTCAACGGTCTCTGTGACCGTGGGGAGAGGAGTCCCATGACTAGTCATGTGAGAGATACTCATAACATATATAGCTTCTTTCTCTTTCTAACACCTCAGTTGTTTTCACCCTTAGGCAGCAGCTGAGGTATGTCATTTACTTTACATTAGCTACTCCGAGACTAATGTACTACAGCTCCAGTACTTACAGGTAAAATACATTAGTTGTTTTCGCCCTTAGGCAGCAGCTGAGCTCCAGTACTTACAGCACTGGATCCACCCTGCCAAAACTCCAGACCTTCAGACCTCTGGACTTTAATATTCTAATTCCTCTATTAAGAGGTCTATCTTCCAGAGATGAGAAGGTCAGTTGTCCTCAGATGGTAGAGTCTGGGGCAGTGGAGGGATTAGCAAGTCCACCAATATAGACAGGGTAGGGAGTTGGGGAATGTTATGGTCTCAAGGGAATAAGCCTAAAACACTGGCCAAACTGCCTATGGCCACACACTACAGCCACATGAGGTAAGAGAGGAGACAAGATGGATAAGATAGCCAAGTGCCAACAATGAAGTTGTTAGAGCCCCAATGATTTCACAAGGCAAGAGATGTAGCTCAGCCTGCTAGTAAGACTTGAAAGCCAATGACAAAATGGATTAGACTGGGATGTCCAGTTGTATAGTGTCTACTTTATATATGTTACACAAGTGTGTACAGACCATGCTTGGCATGGGAAATATTAGTGATGGAATGACTAATGTGAGAGAAAGATGAGTAAGAGAGAAGCAACGCATAAGAGAAGAGCGTAAATTAATAACACACATTAATGATGTCATAGGCCTAGATCTAGTCATGCGTGTGTTCCCATGATCACATGCACACATTGAGTGAAAGTGAAGAGAAATGTTAAGTTAAATGTTAAGTGTAAAAAATGAAAAATAAGGTGTATATTATTACACTACCCCCTCTTTAAGACTCATATTCCAGGTGAGTCCCTTGATAGTTTGTTTCAGTATAGTTTTCATAAGAAGAAAAGAGAGCATTAAAATTGGATAGTGTGAGTCCATGGAGTTTGTGGGGTGCAGAAGGGTTTAGATGGTGGAAATTGTTACGATTCATTCCTACATCCATTTACATCCATTTTTTTCCTACAATTCTCCCTTCGCTCGCCCCAGTTCCACCTATGCCTCTTACTTCTCGCATCCTCTTCTGTCACGGTCAGTCGCGGCCCCTTTTCATTTAAACCTTAAAACACACAGCCTAGCCCGGGTTCTTTTCGAACCCTTCCCCTCTGCCCTGGGCAGCGCCCCTTTTCATCTCCACTCTTCATTTCCAGCTATTGCCCCTGTTCCATTCCATTTCGTGCCCTTGCTGTAGTACCCCCGCTCAGACACCATGTGCACCCCATTCCCCCTCGCCCTATACCTACCATTCCTGACTCGGTCTGTGCACAGTAGGGTACACTACTTAAATGGCTAGCTAGCACTCCTGTACCCTAGCTTAGCTTCCCAAATCTACTCATAACAAGCTCACCTTTGCGCGATCAGCTTTCGCCTGTCACTGGACTGGCTGAGCCTCTTGCACCCCTCGTAACTCAACAACAAGGCATTAGACCTGAGTCGACTTGGGCCTCGGACCTCTGATCCTCACCCTCACCTGCGTCTCCGTCCATAGGCGAACCTTCGTCCCCCTATGCCCTTGACTCGAGCTTTCATCTTTGGGTCTATGGTCGCCCACTCCTGGTCGAACTGTAACAGAAATCAGCAACTGCTTCTGGGGCTGTGTTAATAATATTGCTTGATTTCCATATGTGATCAGTTTCATCATAACCCTTCCAATGGATGAGATATTCTAGTTTCTATCCTTTCATCCTAGAAGCTGCCACATATTCTACTTCAAATTGTTCTTCTCCTTCTTTGTCAATCTCGATTGGATCAGGATGGAATACTGGTTGTCCTTGGAGGGTTTCTCAATAAGATTTTACCTGGGAGATATTGACTACTGGGTAAACTTTGACAGTTCAAGATAGCTTTAATTTGACTGCATTGGGAAGGACCTCTAAAATCTTGTAAGGTCCAATCCATTTTTGTGTCAGCTTCTTGGCAGTGTATGGAAGCTTAAGTTTGTCTGTGGATAACTGTTACAACTCGCCTAGCCCCTATCCCTTTTTCAGCTCAGCCCCTGTCTCACACCTGTGAGCACTATCTGTACACTTGTACCTTGCCCCTTGTCCTCGTCCCTCCTTGCTTAGGGAGGCCATCATTGTCCCTAACATGACCCCCTTGCTTGGTTTTACAACTAGACATCACTTAAACTCATTGTCTTCTGTCCTTGTCCCAACTCCGAGTTACTTCCTCCATCCTATCCTCCACCATAGACCTGTTATGGTTCGACCTAGGGGGGGGGTGACTGTAGACCTGAAAGGTAGAGGCTCCTAGGAGAGAGACGAAGGGCGAAGTGTAAGGGTGATACAAGGGATGCCTAAGGGCAGAGATACAGGGGAGGGACGAGGATCAGAGGTCCAAGGTCCTGATTGACTTAGGTCAAGTGCCTTGTTGTCAAGTACAAAGGACATGAGGGGACGAAGCTGGTCCAGTAACAGGTGAAGTCAGATTGTGCAAAGGTGAGCTTTCAGAGAGTAGATTTGGGAAGCTAAGCTAGGGTACAGGAGCGCTAGCTAGCTGTTTAAATAATGTACCCTACTGCGCACAGACCGAGTCAGGAATGGTAGGTATAGGGTGAAGGGGAAAGGATGCGCATGGTGGCTGAGCGGGGGTACTACAGCATGGGCATGAAATGGAATGGGATGGAGGCAATAGCTGGAGATGAAGAGCGGAGATGAAAGGGGCGCTGCCTGGGGCGAAGGGGAAGGGTTCGGAAAAGAACCCAGGCTAGGCTGTGTGATTTAAGGTTTAAATGAAAAGGGGCCATGACCGACCATGACTAATGGGAACGCGAGAAGTAAGAGGCATAGGTAAAGCTGGGGTGAGTGAAGGGAAGAAAGGAAAAAGGTAGACGTAGGAGTGAATTGTTACGTTCCAACCGGGAGGCCGGAGACGTAGGCCTGGTGACATCTTCTGGTCGAGGAAGTCCTGACGGGGGCGCCAGACAGCAGCAGAAGATGATCAAGGAGTGGACATTGGCAAGGTGCGAAGTACAGGTGCTACAACGCTAGGGTCCAAGGTGCAAGGTACTAGGGGGTACCAGGCAAGACGAAGATAGGGAATAAGCTACTAAAGGTCTAGTATATAAGTAATGCGAATCAAGAGGAGTTCGAATGTGGGTCAAGGGTGTGGGCAAAGGGCAAGGACGTCAAAAGGACGCGCAAGTTAAAGTGCCAGGAGTGAAATAAGCGAGGGTGAGGGCCGCGTAAGCGGGGCAAAGGGGAAACTACAGCATGACGTCGGTAGGACGTATGACTAGGGTCGAGGGCGTGCGGATAGCACCGGTGGTAAGGTAAATGGAAAGTAGCAAGGTGACTGAGAACAAAGAGAAAGCGTACGAGAAGGCCTAGGGGAAGATCCTGGGCAGATACAGGGACAAGCGACAGTGATGGGGAAGATCCCCAGACGTGACCGGTGAAGGTCCAAGGTGACGGGGAAGTAGGGCGTTCCTGGGTAGGCACGGGAACGGGTCTATGGCGGAGAGTAGGACGGAGGAGGTAACTCGGAGTGGGATGAGGACGGAAGACAAAGGGTCCGAGTGTAGTCCAGTCGTTAGGCCGAGCAAGGGAGTCACATTGGGAACAATGACGGTCTCCTAAAGCCAGGAGGGACGAGGACGAGGCGCGGGGTACAGGTGTACGGACGGTTCTCACAGGTGTGAGACAGGGGTTGAGCCGAAAAAGGGATAG
>JBBPSX010000689.1:0-10661 GCA_038093815.1 Neoboletus cf. brunneissimus | reverse complement strand
CGACCTATGCACCACCGTCACGCAAACCAAAAGATGGCACTGTCTGGTCGGCCAACTCTTCGGACGTCGACCCCGGGGACATGACTTTTTCTGATTTCATCGCGCTATGGTGTGCCGAGAGCTCGGCATCTAATCAGTCCAACAGTCGACCTCTGGTGCCGACCAAGTCGCTCGCTGACGTCGAATCTCTGGCTGGTGGGCCCACTACTCCTGATCCCCTTTAGCGGCATCGGAAGTCGATGAAACGTTGATACAAAGTGTAATCAACAGGACATTGGCGAGCATCAACTGTTTTCTATTCCCGCGGCGCCCTGCTCTCTTCTTCGATCTCTCTGTCCACATCTCCGTCTGTAAGCAGGAATTATGTCGGTCAACAAGGCCGCATCCACAGCGCGTCACTGCAGACCCAAACGTGACTTGCCCGCTCTCCCGAAATCCAATGGACCTGACCCACTGAGAGGACCTCATGAATGCCATTTGCTCACGTCTGTCGTGCGGGCAGCGGGGCTCCCAACTCATCTGTCAAGTACATAATCCTCTAACCGCATCGCACCAGTACCGACCCGGGAACGCGAACCCCCCACGTCATTTATGCGTTTTCCGGACTTCCTTAGAGGTAGAGTACCGTGATGACATCGGCGTCGCTTTCACCGGCTTCGCATTCCAGTGTAGTTCCGTCCCTAATTCTATCGATTGAACGTCACACCCCACAGGATCCCCACAAGCTGTCTAAGCCAGCGCCGCCACTCAATCAGACCAGATACCCACCACTTTGCAACGAGCTTCTGTTTTGACAATTGCGTTGACGCCCAGTAGAGCGGTATCAGGTCATCCATCTTGGCAGTAGCCAACTCGTCTTCATGTTTATACGGGAACGGGCCACCTCGCGATAGAGCCAGGTTTATGATGGTCCCGTTAATCTACTTTCCACAATCTGATGATAGTCGCCTCATCGGGATCGACAGAACTCATAGACGGGCTGGGTCCCAGACTACATTCCTCAAGACTCGGAGGATTTACACGAATGATGGCGCTACAGCCGAGTCCGTTCATGTCTTGCTTCCTCCTGCACGCTTCCAGAGTTATTCACGAAACGAAGCAAAGATGTCTCACAACATTGCGAATCTGCGATGACACTCATCGCCCCGACTTTGGGGTACGAAGCCTAAAGGAGTGTCTGATCGATGATCGACAAATATTCCGAGGGAAGCGTATTTGACCGAATACGTCAGGTCGTCTGAACGTAGTGTTCTTGGAGTGTCACACGTACGCGAAGGATCAAAGTAGTTTGTGAGTATCTGAATCCCTCCTTGTCATTGCTATCGTCACCAGAGCGCTAGGACACGGGGGGATGGTGTCCATCAGTACACCCGAACATCCACGACTAGACGAGTCCTTGTTTATAAGTAGAGTCACCGGCATACACCCGTACACCCACCCTCATCAAAGTTGACATTTGTCCTTAGATCCCAACCTCCGTCTGTGCATAGAGTTTACCAATGACCGTTGAGTGAATATTGTGGTGAGCTCGATCATGGGCAGGCTCGCAGTAATATCGCGAGGTGACACGAATGCAAAGAGCGATGTCCACATACTCCCGACTCAGGATAGTATTTACGTGAATCGCATGGAATCGCATGGATCAATGCGTCTCATCATGTGTACCTGAACGAAAACACAACATGCACGCAGGAAACGTGATCGAAAGGGTAGCGTTGCCTGTTTGTTGGTGATGCTGATTCACTGTAAGTATAACAGTTTAGGCTGGTTTTGACGCAAGTAACGCGCACCATTAGATGGACTGTCCCGGCTGAAGGTTCGGATGGATCGTTCGCTTGTTGTGCCTAATAGGATGTGAGCGATTCTGACGAGATCTACCATCGCCAAAAACAAACTGTGTGCGTTTCCCCTGCATCCGCAGTACGTTCTCCGCTGCAGGAAGCATCTACTTTCGGATGGCTGGAAACAGGAACCTTGGGAGGCGACGTATGCTGTAATGTGTGATGAGTGCCTGCGTAGAAATTGGAGGAACAACGAACCTGTGGATTTCTGATCGTCTTTGCGACCGTTCGCTAGCATGATATGTTAAACAGACCGTATCCGATCATCTATCCAGGAAGAACGCTCACCGGCTTACGTCTACCTGCTGCCATCCACGAAGGGCCCCCGTTCGTGGTGTCCACTCTTGCTGTTGGATGGGAAGAAGGCTGATGATCGGCAGACTGGCGCGCCTTCCTGGAAGATCGATCGGGCCCATGCAAAGTCGACTGCTTTTTAGTCTTCCTCTGTAGCCACTGTTTGAATGTCGAATGGCCCTGGAATGACTCTACAGTATCAACAGCTCCCTCAAGACGGCCCGTCACTCGTACGCCACCTGACAAGTGTGATACGGCGTGGGAAGGCGATATCTCCTGAGGATGGTCGAAGGAGGTTGGGGATGGTGGCTTCAGCAACGTCAACACGGGAGTAACACAAGAATGTAGTGATGGCCAACCTCGTCAAAGTCAAACTGAGGAGCGGGTGTGCTCGATGGTACCTCAACCTATGCCATTGTGAGAACTCGCTTCGAGGGGGAAATGAAGACACTGATACCTCGAGATCATCGCCGTCTTCATCGTGTCTTTCGGACTCAGATGGGCAGGGTTTCTCAGGTTCTTCCTGTTACATGCACAACGGAGTCGGCACAGCTCTTCCGGTGATACAATGGCAGACTCCTACCGGATTCGAGTCGGATGGTTCGTTGTCATGGCCGCTCGACGTCGAAGGTTGCTCGTCTTGTTCTACCTCCTCGTGAGTAGATCCCTACACAGTTTGTCAGTATGGGAGATGGAGTAGAGCTTGTCTGACATGCAAGGGCTATGAAGACACGAATACTTACATGGAAAGGACCATATGAATCAGGGAGAATTTTGCTGAGACCATGAATGACAACTTTCCCATCATGTCGTCCGGTCGCAATGTAGTTGTTGTCTTGTGAGACAGCAATCGACTGTATGTCTACACTGTCCTCGATGACGGAGCCAACCCGAGTCAGTGTGGATGCGTCCAGGAAGGAGATGGAAGACTTTGCAACGACAGCGATAAATTTGCCGTTGGAGGCTAGGGCAATAGAGGGGACTTGGTTGATCCTATCATGGAGGATCGGTGATTCGGCTAGCTGGGACCCAGTGGAGACGTCGAAGGACATAATTTTGTTGTCCATAGATGCAGCAAAAATTTGCTGACCTGACCACGCAAGCGGAGTGCACGGGCCTCGACTGGGTATGGCCGTCTTGATAGTGATGAGCTCGGAGCCGTTGCGACTGTCGAAGACGCGGATCGAGCCTGGGCCATAGCATGCGGTGGCAATTTGGTCGCCATTGGGCGAGAATTTGATTCCTCTGACAGTATCGTCGTGTTTGAGCGGGCCGACGAGTCGCTTCCCGCTTGTGAGGCTCCAGACGTTTGCTGTGTTTCCACCAGTCCCGGTGGCAAACGTGGTCGAATCTAGAGAGACGTCGACCGCCCACACTGGGTTGGTGTCCTCCACGTTGATGATCTTTTCTTTCATCTCTCCGTCCCACACACTTGCGCCCTCGTCATCCCCGCACACTGTCCACTTTTGATCCCTCGACACCGAAATGGCATTCACCTCCGGTCCTGGTTGTTTCCCCACCTCTTGACCGTCTGCAAGTCGCCATCGTCGAATTCCGTCCTTGCTCCCGCTAAAGAGATGCTTTCCGTCAGGGTGGAAAGCGACTCCAAATACATAGTAAGGGAGACCGGTTTCGAGCGTCATTGTTTGGTCTTACTGAATTGTCAGCATTGCCCAGTCACTCCTTAGAGCTGCTACGCACCTGTATTCGTCGACGCCATTCTCACCAATAGTACGCAATCGTCGGCGCTGAAACGTCAAGGAACAAGGTGTTTTGGTTTACCCGTTGTGCGCAAAGTTGTTCCGTAAACACGTCTTTTTGTTCTTAATATGGTCTGACAAGTGCCTCGTGTCTTTGGCGCTTATTCTTACTCAGATCCAGTCAAGCAACCTAGTTGCGACGACTAGGTGAGCAGCAAACATCGACAAAACCTTCAATACGTCTCGCCATCGTGACGTATACCGTATACGCTGCGGGACTCGGTTCACGACGCGTGTGCAATCCACATTAGACCAAATCACTCTAATCTCTTTGCGTTAGGGCCAGGTCTATGGATGGTTATCGTGCCCTTTTCATCTACTCTCCACCAATCTAGCAGGATCTAAGCACTTCATCGTCACGCAAACCAAAAAGATGGCGCTGACGAGTCGACTGACCCTTCGGAGGCTGACTCTGGGAACATGCCCTTTTCTCACTTGGTCGTGCCCCGGCATGCTATCAGTCCAATAGTCGACCTCCGATACCTGTAAAGCCGCTCATTGGCGTCGAGATCTATGGCTGACGGATCCACTATTTCTGGTGCCCTCTCGCGGCATCAAAACTCGGACAGAAATGTGATACGAAGTGCAAGGAACAAGACGTCGAGAAGGACCAACCGTTTTCTATTCCCGCGCTCTCTTCCTCGACTTCTCCTCCATATCACCGTCTGCAGTAAGTAGAACCCACGCCAGTCAACAAGGATACGATGTAGTCGTGACCGAGGGACTGGAGCCAAGGGTGGAGATCGAGCTAAAGGTATCAGAGAACGAGTGAGCATGTGGAGAAGAGGTAGAAGCGGCGTATCCACACCGCGTCATTGCAGATCTAAATGCGAACTTGCCCGCCCTCCCAAAATCTAAGGGACCTAACCACTAGGTGGATCTCCTGAAAGCCATTCGGCATACTGGCCTCCTGTCAAGTCATGCTGCATTGTACCAACACCGATCCTGGAACGCGAACCCCTCACGTCGTTTACCACGGCCTCCTGGCCTCGTCAGATGTAAAGTACCGCTGAGACATCGTCGTCGCTCTCACCAGCTTCGCAAACCCAGCTCGGTGTCGTCATTCCTGCCTTCTCACTCTGATATAGACCCTCGATAAAGTGCGCCGGCGATGATCAACCACCTTGCTCAGGATGACACTTTAGACGCAACGTCTAGTTTCTTCCGGTCGTCGACGTTGCGAAGTTCTTCTCGTATTATACCCTGGTCTCTTATTCATTTCGACACCCGACTCCCTTTCGGTCAAGACTACATGCACACTCGCCCTCATTCTACCCCACGTACTTCCGTGAGCAGCGTCTCGAGGGCCGCTCGCAGTTGTGTCTGCGATGTCCATGTCAAGCGGGATGGTGTCACGGATTCCAGCCATCATTGTTACTTCAACGTCCCTTTGCGGCGAACTGCCCCGTCTTAGGAGTCCTGTGGGGATCTCTATCGGTAACTCAAGTAGTAAACGTGCGCTATTCACGCTGCGCGATGGCAGTGATGTGGGCTTTCCATTCCACATGGGGGACATGCGAAGAAGCGGAGCGCGACATCTGAAGATCTGTGGCACATCCGTGGTCGGGAGGGGGACAAAGACGGATCTCACGGATGAGTAGAGAGTGCCAGAGCAAAGACACAGCGATGCCAAGGCTGCGATCGAGATTGGTACGACCTTCTCGCCTCGAGACCGAGACGCAACGTGCGAGTGCAATTGGTAAGCCGAGGTTGATCAGCAACGTACATCGATTCGGTGTCATACTTGAGGAGACGCATCGCGGTCTCGAAGTTAGTGAACCTGTCGCCGAGATTCGAACCTAGTGCGAGGGTGATGTACATACTCGCACTCAGTAGTAATCGGATTTGTGATGAACAAGGAAAACACGCCAAGCAGGAGGAACGCGATGGCCTAACATACATCCAGACTTTGTGTATAGATTACATCGATGGCCGTCGAGTGAATATCCCGGCAAGCTCGATCATGGACAGGCTGACCAGGACTCGTAGAGATGACACAAACTCAAAGAGCGATGTCCACATAGTTCCGATAGGTCGGTATCTACGTAAACCGCATTGAACCACCTAGATCAGTGCATCTCATCATGTGTACCTGAACGAAAACACAACATCCACGTGGGAAACGTGATCGAAAGGGTTGTGTTGCCTGTTTCTTGGTGATGCTAATTCGTTGTAAGTGTAACAATTTAGGCGAAAGCAAAGTAACGCGCACCATTAGATGGACTGTCCCGGCTGAAGGTTCGGATGGATCGGTCCCTTGTTGTGCCTAATAGGATGTGAGCGATTGTGACGAGATCTACCATCGCCAAAAACAAACTGTGTGCGTTTCCCCTGCATCCGCAGTGCGTTCTCCGCTGCAAGAAGCATCTGCTTTCGGATGGCTGGAAACAGGAACCTTGGGAGGCGATGTATGCTGTAACGTGTGATGAGTGCCTGCGTACAAACCAGAAGAACAACGAACCTGTGGATTTCTGATCGTCTTTGCGACCGTTCGCTAGCATGATATGTTAAACAGACCGCATCTGATCGTTTATCCAGGGAGAGCATTCACCGGCTTACGTCTACCTGCTGCCATCCACGAAGGGCCCTCGTTTGTGGTGTCCACTCTTGCTGTTGAATGGGAAGGAGGTTGACGATCGGACCCATGCAAAGCCGACTGCTTCTTAGTCTTTCTCTGTAACCACTTTTTAAGTGTCGAACGACCGTGCGGTGATTCGGCAGCATCAATAGTTTCCCCCAGACAAGCCTCTGGAGTGGAGGTCACTCGTGGTTTGGTATGGGAGGGCGATATCCCATCTCCCTCGTCAGAGGAGGTCGGGGATGATGGCTACAGCGGCATCAACACGATAACAAAGTAAGAATGTAGTGATCATTCACCTCGTCAAAGTTGAACTGAGGAGCGGGCATACTCGACGGTACCTCAACCTATGTCATTATGAGAATTCGATTCGACGGGGAAATGAAGCATCTAATACCCCGAGACCATCGCCCTCTTTGTTGTGTTCTTCGAACTCGGGTGGACTGGATTTCGCAGGATCTTCCTGTTGCACATACGCAATTGAGTCCCCACAACTCTCTCGGTGACAGAATGACAAACTCCTACCGGATCGGAGTCAGGTGGTTTGTCATCATGGTTCTCCTCGTCTTGTTGTGCTTCCTCGCGAGTAGATTCCTAACATAGATTGTCAGTGTAGAAGACAGAATGGGGCTTACCCGACACGCGAGGACTATGAAGTCATAGATACTTACATGGAAAGGACCATACGAGTCCGGAAGAATGTTGTTGAGATGACGAACGACAATTTTGCCGTCACGTCGCCCAGTCACAATATAACTGTTGTCCGGAGAGACAGCTATTGACTGTATGCTTTCACTGTCCTTGATGACAGAGCCAATCCGGGTCAGCGTCGATGTATCTAGGAAGGAGATGGAATTGTCTGCAACGGCAGCGATGAATTTACCGTTGGCAGCTAGAGCAATCGAAGGGACGTGGTCGTTGCCGTCATGGAGAACCAAGGATTCGACGAGCTGTGACCCAGTGGAGGCGTCGAAGGACCTGACCTTGTTGTCGTGGGATGCAGCAAAAATTTGCCGACCCGACCATGCCAGCGGAGTCCCCGTTCGTTCGGGTATAGTAGTTTTGATGGTAATCAGCTCATCACCATTGTGACTATTGAAAATGCGGATTGAGCCGTTCAAGCATGCAGTGGCAATATGCTCGCCTTCCGGGGAGAATTTGACTCCATTGATCCGGGTGTCATGTTCAATCGGACCGACGAGTCTCTTTCCACTTGTGATGCTCCAGACGCTCACTTTCTTGTTTGTATTCCCGGTGGCAAACCTAGTCGAATCTGGAGAGACGTCGACCGCCCACACCGCGAAGTCTCTGCTCTCGACGTTGATGATCTTTTCTTTCATCTGCCCGTCCCACACACTTGCGCCCTCGTCATCCCCACACACTATCCACTTCCGATCCCTCGACACCGAAATGGCGTTCATCTCCGCTCCCATTTGCTTCCCCACCTCCTCACCGTCTGCAAGTCGCCATCGTCGAATTCCGTCCTTGCTCCCGCTAAAGAGATGCTTTCCGTCAGGGTGGAGAGCGACTGTAAATACATAGCGAGAGAGACCGGTGTCGAGCGTCATCGTTTGGTCTTACTGAATTGTCAGCATCCCTCGAGCACTTCTCGGAGCAGCCACGCACCGGTATTCGTCGACGACATCCTCACTAACGGGACACGATCGTTGGTGTTGAAATGTCAAAGAATGAGGTGTTTCGGCTTACTTGCCCTCAATATGGTCTGTTCA
Source organism: Neoboletus cf. brunneissimus (assembly GCA_038093815.1). Lineage (NCBI taxonomy): Eukaryota > Fungi > Basidiomycota > Agaricomycetes > Boletales > Boletaceae > Neoboletus > Neoboletus cf. brunneissimus. The sequence continues at coordinate 2,458 of JBBPSX010000689.1, read as the reverse complement.
TGCAGGTGCCTCGTGCCTTGGGCGCTTATTCTTACTCGGATCCAGCCACTGGCAAGTAACCTAGCTGTGACGACTAGTCAACAGCAGTCGATCCTTCCGTCTTTTCCAAAGGGAATCTGCGATCACCCGTCATGCATCATGCATCATGTCCGGGCTGCAGGACTCGGTTCACGACGGCTGTGCAATCCGCATTAGGCTAACCTCGTGTCAGAGCCCAGTTTACAGATGGTTGTGCTACCTCTAGTCAAGCCGCTGGTTGACATCAAATCTCTGGCTGGTAGGCCTACCAACACTGATGCCCTTGTGTGGCATCAGAACTCAGTCAAAGTGTCGACACAAAGTGCAAGCAACAAGATGTTAGCAGGAACAAACCGCTTTTTGTTCCTGCGCCCTCTTCCTTGACATATCCTCCATATCTTTCCGTTGGCGGTAAGCAGAAACTACGCTGGCCAGCAAGGCCACCTCCATAGTGCATCATCGCAAATCTAAGAATGATATGCCGGCCCTCTTGAAATCCAAGGGACCTAACCACTATGGGGGTTTTATGAATAACATTCGTTTGGTTGGCACTCTGGCCTCTGGGGCTTTTAAGCTATATGTCAAACCATCCTCTGGCTGCACTGTACCGACACCAATCCGAGAATGCACACCTCCCATGTCATTCGTTGTGTTCTCCTAACCTCCTCAAAGGTAAAGTACTGCTGAAAACATTGACATCGCTTTCACCGATTTTGAAATCCAGTTCGATATTGCCCCTCTCGTGCTCTCTCCTCAGTCTAGGATTCAGACACTCGACAACGTGCGTCGGCAAAGATTAACCACCCTACCCAGAATGACACGTCAGACATGGTGTCTGTTTCTTCTAAGTTCTGGTTGCTGACGTAGTGACGTTCTTCTCGCAATTCGACCCTATGCTTCTTATTCATTCGATGCCCGACTCCCCGTCAGTCAAGGAAGACTACACGTCCGCTCGCCCTCATTCTACCTCACGTATCTCCGCAGTGAACACCTCCGGGGGCGATTCGCACCGTCCACCCACCACAGTTGTATCTGCCATGTCCATGTCAAGTAAAAGGGTATCACACGGATTTCACCCATCATCGTTCCCTCGACGTCCCTTTTCGGGGGACCGCTCTGTCCTAAGAGAGTCCTTCGGGGACCTCCACCGGTAACTCACATAGTGGACGTGCACCCAGGAAAACCCCAACACAGAGTCGAGCGGCACCACGCTCGAGCTGGAAAAACGGCCGGTAATGTCTCACCTCCACTCTCACCCTCCGTGTCCTCTCACCGGATTCACCCCTCATCCTTGAAATCACCCATTGTCACGAGCCAGAACCTCTTGTATCCTTATAAATCTCCAGATCTAGGTCGATCTCCATCCCTCCGAGACCATTCGAGTCCACCCCATCTTCCTCCTCCTTGCTTCTCCCATCTGTTTCTTCGTCCTCAGTACCCTACTTCATATCCAACTCACCTATGGTGCCTCATAGCCTCCTTCAACCTCGCCTCCGACACCATCGCCCCAACATTCCAAACTCCAACCAACGTTGCATGTTTTCTCCCCAGAAACATACCTCTTTGTGCGCTCTGAGTGCCCCGTTCGGGTGCGGTTGGTGGGTAGAGTCTGGCTGGCATCAACGGTGTACTCGAACATCTACATATGTGTAACGAATCCCCGTTCACAAGGGGAAATCACCACAGGGCTTCGACATTCGCGCTAAGCAGTAATCAATCGGATCTATGACGAACAAGGAAAACGGAGGAACGACGGCCTAACATACATCCTCACCCTAGCTGACATCCTTTAGGCTTGCAACGGTTCTAATCGACTAGGTAGTCAGTTTCTGTCCTCTGACCCAATCACTGGTGTGTCATCGACTTCATCAATGATGGTTGGGTGGATTTCCTGGCGAGCTCGATCGTGGGCAGGCTTATTAGGACTCGTAGTGATATTGCGAGATGATACAAACTCAAAGACGATGCTCACATACTCTCGAACCAGCACAGTATCTACATATATCGCAGTGAATCACCTGGATTAACGTGTCTCATCATGAGTACCTGAGCGAAAACACAATATCCATGTGGGGAATGTGATCGTAAGGGCAGAGTAGCTTGATCCTTGCTGATGTTGATCGACTGTAAGCTTAACCATGTAGGCTGAAGCAAAGTAACACGCACCGTTAGCTGGATCCCTGTAGCCGACGGTTCAGATAGATTATTCTGTTGTCGCTAATAGGATGTAAGCGATCGTGACAAGGTCCACTATAGCCAGAGAAAGACAAACTGGGTCAGGCTGCCTTGCATTCGCAGCACTCTGCCCGCTCCGGGAAGGATCGCTGTTTAGATGGGTGGGAACAGTGGCCTTGGCAGGCGATTTACGCTGTCGTGTCTGATGAGTTCCTGGATACGAAATCAAGGCAGATCTTACGAACCTTTTCGTTTCCAGCCCACT
>JBBPSX010000688.1:0-10662 GCA_038093815.1 Neoboletus cf. brunneissimus | reverse complement strand
CAGCCTTTGCGTACCGTTTGTCGATGGTGGAGGGGACGGTGTCAAGGGCCATAATGCGTCTCATCATGGAGGTGGGGATTCCGGCGGCAAAGTATCCGATGAGGACATTATTGTCTGTGACGGAGGCTTGTTGGACACGTCCTCGGAATTCTGCGATGTATGTGGCGAGCGGGGGTTCGAATGTTTTATCCTTCTTCAGGGTCATGCGGGTAGTGGAGAGCCAAGTGATGGCGTTTCCAATGGTATCCTGGTGTCGAAAGGCTTTGTAAAATTCTTTGGCGAAGTTGGCGAAGGTCCCAAAAGTTACCGTGGTTGGGCCGATGGCATTTCGGCGGAAGGCAGCTGCCCATGTTTTGGCGGTCCCCTCAGTCATATATGAGAGGGCGAATGCAACCTTCTTGTTCTCATCGTTGTAGACGTCAGAGTTGACCAAGAGGTAGAACTGGACGGTGTCCATCCATGCGTCTGCCTTCTTGTAGTCTCCATCAAAGGCTCCTGGGGTTCCGATATGAAGTTCAACAGGTTTGGTTGAAGACATCTTTGGAAATGGAGGGGGAAGGGGTGGTCGAGTGATAACAGGTGGGTGGTGCGAGGTAGACGAAGAGGGAGTGGGGATGGGAAAGACAGGTTGAGTGGCGATCGGTGTGGGGGAGGGCGGGGTGGGTACTCGAGGGAGGGAGAGTTGGGCAGAGAGTTGATGACTTAGGAGGAGGCTGGAACGTTCTTGTTCTTCGTCAGGGATGTCGAGGTCTGTGGACTGCTCCGATTCTTCGTCAGAGGGGGGGTTTTCTTCGGTATTGTATGGGGATTCCGAGGAGGTGGCGCGCCACCTGTAGAGTTCGGAGGGATGGGAAATGGTGGGCGGTTTATGACGATGGTAACCGCAGTAAAAAGAGCTTAGCTTTTGTTACTGTTACGATTCTTTCCTACCTCTACCTTTTTCTACCTCAACCTCATTTCCCCTTTTTCATTTCTCGTATTCCCTTTGGTTCCGGTCGGAAGTCCCGACACACCTATGCTTCTTGTCTCCTGTAGTTCCTCCAGTTCCGGTCGGTAATTCCGGTCGGTCACGGCACCTTTTCATTTAAACCCTAAAACCACATAGCCTAGCCCGGGTTCTTTTCGAACCCTTCCCCTCTGCCCCGGGCAGCGCCCCTTTCATCTCCGCTCTTCACTTCCGACTATTACTTCCATCCCACCCCGTTCCGTGCCCTTGCTGTAGTACCCCCGCTTGGACACCATGCACACCTCTTCCCCTTTGCCCCATACCTGCTATATCTGACTCGGTCTGTGCGCAGTAGGGTACCCTATTTAAACGACTAGCTCGTATCCTTGTACTGTAGCTTAGCTTCCCGAATCTACTCCTTGAAGCTCCCCTTTGCACGATCCGGCTTCGCCAGTCACTGGACCAGCTAGCCCTTCGTACTCCTTGAACTCGACAACAAGGCCTTAGACCTGAGTCGACTGGAACTTCGGACCCTCGATCCTCGTTCCCCTCTGCGTATCTCTCTAGGTGTTCCACACCTTGCCAACGCCCTAGTTCTAGGAGCTTTTACCTTTCGGGTCTACGGTCGCCCCATCCTAGGTCGAACCGTAACAGCTACAGCATTCACTTGTTTGCAAGGGGACGTGAAGTGGGGGCATTGAGCGGACCCATGACCTGGTTTCCGGCAGTGGAAGCAGAGCTTCTTCTTGATGCATTGCTTCTTAATTGCTGGGGTCATCTTCTCGACTTTGATGGCCGAGGTATCCATCGTGTTGGGATCTTTCTTGGGGGTGGGGGTGGGGGAGAAGGAGTGATAGTTCTGGCGCATGGGTTGTAGGTTTCGTTTGGCGATTTCATCGGCTCGTTCCCACTGGGTTTGGAAGTGGACAGCCTTTGCGTACCATTCATTGATGGTGGAGGGGACAGTGTCGAGGGCCATAATGCACCTCATCATGGAGGTGGGGATTCCAGCGGCGAAGTATCCGATGAGGACGTTATCATCCTTGACGGAGGCTTGTTGGACGCGTCCTCGGAATTCTGCGATGTATGTGGCGAGCGGGGGTTCGAAGGTTCTATCCTTCTTCAGGGTCATGCGAGTAGTGGAGAGCCAAGCAATGGCGTTTCCAATGGTATCCTGGTGTCGAAAGGCTTTGTAGAATTTCTTGGCAAAGTCGGTGAAGGTTCCGAAGGTTACTGTGGTGGGGCTGATGGCATTTCGGCGGAAGGCAGCCGCCCAGGTTTTGGCGGTCCCTTCAGTCATATACGAGAGGGCGAATGCGACCTTCTTATTCTCATCGTTGTAGACGTTGGAGTTGACTAAGAGGTAGAACTGGACGGTGTCCATCCATGCATCTGCCTTCTTGTAGTCTCCATCGAAGGCTTCTGGGGTTCTGATGCGGAGTTCAATGGGTTTGGTCAAAGACATCTTTGGGAACGGAGGGGGAAGGGGTGGTCGAGTGATAGCAGGTGGGTGGTGTGAGGTGGACGAAGAGGGGGCAGGGATGGGAAAGACGGGTTGAGTGGCGATTGGTGTGGGGGAGGGTGGGGTGGGTTCTTGAGGAAGGGAGAGTTGGGCGGAGAGTTGATGACTTAGGAGGAGGCTGGAACGTTCCTGTTCTTCGTCAGGGATGTCAAGGTCTGTGGACTGCTCCGACTCTTCTTCGGAGGGGGGGTTCTCTTCGGTGTCATATGGGGATTCCGAGTAGGTGGCGCGCCACCCGTAGAGTTCGGAGGGATGGGAAATGGTGGGCGGTTTACGACGATGGTAACCGCAGTAAAAAGAGCTTAGCTTTTGTTACGGTTCGACCAGGGATGGGCGACCGTAGACCCGAAGGTGATAGCTCAAGCTAGAAGCACAAGGTGGTACTGAGGTTGAACTGGGGAGACGCAGGCAAAGGCGGGGATCTAAGGTCCGAGGCCTAAGTCGACTCAGGTCTATTGCCTTGTTGTCAAGTACAATGAATACGAAGGTCTTGGCCGGTCCAGTGACAGGCAAAGACGGATCACACAAGGGTGAGCTTGTTTAGAGGTAGATTTCGGAAAGCTAAGCTAGGGTACATGGAGACTAGCTAGCGGTTTAATAGTGTACCCTACTGCGCACAGACCAGGTTAGAAATGGTAGGTGTAGGGTGAAGGGGAGTGGGTGCGCTTGGTGTCCGAGCGGGGGTACTACAGCACGGCATGGGTTGGAGGGAAACGGAGCCAGTACTCGGAGATGAAAGTCAGAGATGAAAAAGGCGCTGCCCAGGGCGGAGGAGAAGGGTTCGAAATAGAACCTGGGCGAGGCTGTGTGTTTTAGAGTTTAAGATGAACAGGCACCGATAGAGGCTGGTGACGAGTCACAGTAAGATGAGTCACGGTAAGACAAGTCAAAGGAAAAGGCATGTTTGGGAAAGTGTATCGTAGAGTTAAGGAAAAAGAGTAGTGGCGCAAATGAATTGTAACACTCTTCCTCAGATGGGGGGTTTTCCTCAGTGTCGTATGGAGAGTCCAAGTGGGTGGCGTGCCACCTATAGAGCTGAGAGGGGTTGGAAATGGTGGGCGGTTTATGGTGATGGTAACCGTGGTTTAAGCAGCTTAGCTTTTGTTACAGTTCGACCAGGGGTGGGCGACCGTAAACCCAAAGGTGGAAGCTCGAGTCGAGGACGTAGGAGGAAGACGAGGGTTGGCCTACAGGGGAACACAGGAGGGGGCGAGGATCAGAGGTCCGATGCCCGAGTCGACTCAGGTCTAAAGCCTTGTTGTCGAGTACAAGAGATACAAAAGGCTCAGCCAGTCCAATGGCAGGTGAGAGTGAATCGCACAAGGGTGAGCTTGTTAGTCGTATATTCAGGAAGCTAAGCTGGAGTACATAGGTAGTGGCTAGCGGTTTAAATATTGTACCCTACTGCGCACAGACCAAGTCGGAAATGGTAAGTATGGGGCAAAGGGGGAAGAGTGCGCAAGGTGTCCAAGTGGGGGTACTACAGCAAGGGCATGGAGTGGAGGTAAACTGAAGCAGTATTCGGAAATGAAAGGCAGAGATGAAAGGTGGAGATGAAAGGGGGCGCTGCCCAGGGCAGAATGGAAAGGTTCAGAAGAGAACCTGGGCTAGGCTGTGTAAGTTTAGAGTTTTAAGGTGAAAAGGCACTGCTAGAGGCCGGTGATGAGTCACGGTACTGGGAGTCATGGTGTAACGAGCAGAAGAAGAAGACATAGGTGAGAGGAATGTATAGTAGAGCGAGGAAAAGAGTAGTCGTACAAATGGATTGTAATATGCTGCAGGTGGACGAGGTGCCCTTGGAGGAGTCTGGGGTGCCTGAGGAGGTGGCACAGCAGGTGCTGGCTCTTCCTCATCATCTGCAGGAAGCTTTGGACTTGGAGCTTTGCAATTGAGAGCTCTTTCACAGGTGCGGGGTGCTCCAGTGTCTGAGTCATCAGAGTAGTTCTCCAGTTCTGAGTGCCTATCCATATCATGGTGAGGCAGAGGATTGCAAGGGGTGCAACTAATCAGCCTGTGAGGCTTAGCCCCTGGGCAGTGAGGAAATAGGTGCTCATCAAATATGGCATGAGTGCTCACAAACAAGGCATTGTTCGGGCACATAAATAGTCAATTGGAGCCTGATCCATTAGCTACTCCTAAGTAGATCATCAGCTGCAATTTAGGCTGCAGTTTGCCTGTATGGATCTCATCAGGAAGATGCATATAGGCACCACATCCGAATACCCTAAGGTGTGAGATGGATGGCTGTTCCCCTGAGACAAGCTCAAAAGGGGTCTTTCAGTTCATACGAGCCAGAGGTGTATGATTGTACACATGGACTGCATGATCAACAGCGAACTCCCAATAGGAGTCAGGGAGGCAAGCGTGAAGTCGCATTGTCTGAGCCTTATCCATTATGGTGCAAATAAATTGCTTAGCTCTGCCATTTTGTTGGTGCACATGGAGTGTGGACTGGAGAACTTTAATGCTATGATTGGCCATATATTCCTTAAAGGCTTTAGAGGTGAATTCCCCACCAGCATCTGAGCGAAAGCCTTTGATTGTGGTGTTATATTGGGTCTTCACCATGGCCATAAACTGTTTAAAGGCACATAATGCCTGATTCTTAGTTTTGATACATTGGATCCACCCATGCGAAGTATAATCATTATAAAAGATGATCATGTACTTATACTTATGGTATGATTCAATCTCAAATGATTTGAGATTTGAGTGAATCAACTCAAAGGGCATGCTTGTGTGTCGCTCACTATGAGGAAATGTCTGATTGGGTTGTTTGCCAAGTTTGCAACCAGGACAAATAGGTGCTTTCGATGGAATTAGAATTTCCAGAAAGTCTTTGACATGCTTTCTTGCAGCTTTGATAACATTGTGCAAGGGGTGACCAAGCTGTCAATGGACAAGTTCAAAGTCAAGTGTGTTGATAGTTTCTGCATTTTGATGTTGCTGATGCAGAACAGCAGGAGCACGTACCCAATACATAGTATCGGTTCCATGAGAATGGAATGATGTTACGGTTCAACCAGAGGTGGGCGACCGTAGACCTGAAGGATAAAAGCTTGTGACTAAGAAGGCGAGGGTGGGGGTACAAAGGGGGAGTACAAAGGGGGCCAAAGGGCACAGGTTCAAAGGGGAACGAGGATCAAGGGTCTGAAGTTCCAGTCAACTCAGGTCAATAGCCTTGTTGTCGAGTACAGAGAGATGTGAAGGACTAGCCGGTCCAGTGACAGGTGAAGCGAGATCGCACAAAGGTGAGCTTTATGATGTAGATTTGGGTAAGCTAAGCTGGAGTACATGAATACTAGCTAGCTGTTTAAGTATTGTACCCTACTGCGCATAGACCGAGACAGGTATGGTAAATGTAGGGCAAAGGCAGAGGGGTGCGCATGGTGTCCAAGTGGGGGTACTACAGCAAGGGCACGAAGTGTGGACGGAGCGGGGGCAGTAGTCGGAAATGAAGAGTGGAGATGAAAAGGGGGTGCTGTCCGGGGTGGAGGGGAAGGGTTCGAAGGTGAACCCGGGCTAGGCTGTGTAGTCTGAAGGTTTTAGGTAAAAGGCACTGATAGAGACCAGTGGTGAGTCACGGTAAGATGAGTCATGCTGTGATGAATCAAAAGAGAAAGCATAGGTGAGAGAAAGGCATCGTAGAGTAGAGTGGGGAAAGAGTAGGAAAAAGAGTAGGCGTACAAGTGAATCGTAACAAATGACAAAACCACTCTATGTTGCTTGCAGTGATAAAAATCAATATGCCCAGGTGAATTTCACACACTGAGTTTGGAATCATGCAGGAGTGTACCCATAGAGATAAGGTTGATCTTACAATCTGGCATATAAATAACCGGCGATAGTCACACAATGGTACCTTCCCAGTTGATCAGAACAGAGCCCATTCCTAATATAGGAGCCATACCATTTGCAGTGTTAGAATATTGTGGCTTGTTGAAGAGTTTGTACTCAATGAAGTCCTCAAGATATGAAAAGAAGTGTGATGAAGCACCTGAGTCTAAAAGCAATAAATCACGATAGTGATCCCTAACGACTTTTTTGCCTTTACCAGTGTGCTTAGTACAGTTGTCACACATGATGTATGGTTCAGGCAGTGTAATAGATGTATTGTCATTACTATCTACTACAGGGAATGAGCTACACAAAACTAATGAATGCATGTGCTATGGGGCAAACATTCATGAGTCAGCTATATAGGAGACAGTGGGTGAGAAATCACATCGGAAATCCTTTTCCTCAGATTCAACTGGCGGCTCATCATAAAACTGTGCCAGGAATTGATCTTCCTCCTGATCGGACCACCTGAGGGAGACTTTGTCCGCATCAGCCAATGCATCATCAACCTCAGCAATTGTTACAATTCATCCGTATGCCTACTTTTTCTCTACTCTTTTTCCTACGTCCCCCTGCCCCACTCTATAATACTTCTCTCTCACCTATGTCTTCTCTTCTGATTTGCCCGCCTTACAGCCTGTCTCATTGTGACTCATCACCAGTTCCTATCGGTGTTTTTTACCTACAAAACCTAAAAGCCACACAACCTAGCCCGGGTTCACTTTTGAACCCTTCCCCTCTGCCCCAAGCAGTGCCCCTTTTCATTTCCATCCTTCATTTCCGACTATTTCTTCTGTTCCATCCCCACATCGTGCCCTTGCTGTAGTACCCCCGCTTGGACACCATGCGCACCCTCTCCCCTTTGCCCCATAGTTACCTTTCCTGACTCAGTCTGTGCGCAGTAGGGTACACTACTTAAACGGCTAGCTAGCACCCTCATACCCTAGCTTAGCTTACCCGAATCTACATTGTAAAGCTCACCCTTGTGTGACTCCCACTTTGCCCATCACTGGACTGGCTTAGTTCCTCGCATCCCCTCATACTCAACAACAAGGCTATTGACCTGAGTTGACTGGAACCTCGGACCTTTGATCCTCGTTCCCCTCTGTGTTCCCCCCCCTTCGTACCCCTGTCTTTGCATCAAGCCCTCGCCCTCGACCTTGAGCTTTCACCCATTGGGTCTATGGTCGCCCCCTCCCTCCAGGATGAACCATAACAAAAGCTAAGCTCTCTTCACCGCGGTTACTGTCATCGTAAACCGCCCACTATTTCCTATCCCATTGACAACTATGGGTGGCACGCCGCCTACTCAGAATCCCCATACGACACTGAGGAAAACCCCCTGTCTGAGGAAGAATCGGAATGGTCTACCGATCTTGACCTCCCCATCCCTGATGAAGAACAAGAACATTCCAGCCTCCTCCTAAGTTACCAACTCTCTGCCCAACTCTCCATTCCCCAAGAACCCACCCCACCCTCTCCTACCCCAATCTCCATCAGACCCATCTTCCCTCTCCCCACTCCATCCACCTCGTGTCACCCACCCACCGTCACCCGACCACCAGTTCCTCCTCCATTCCCTAAGATGTCCTCAACCAAACCCATCGAGCTTCATATCAGAACCCCTGAAGCCTTTGATGGAGATTACAAGAAGGCGGATATATGGATGGATACCATCCAGTTTTATCTCTTAGTCAACTCCGATGTCTACAATGACGAAAACAAAAAGGTTGCGTTTGCCCTCTCATACATGACGGAAGGAACCGCCAAGACCTGGGCAGAGGCTTTCCACCGAAATGCCATTGGCCCCACCACAGTGACCTTCAGAACCTTTGCCGACTTCGCCAAAGAATTTTACAAAGCCTTTCGACACCAGGACACCATCGGGAATGCCATAGCCTGGCTCTCCACCACCCGGATGACCCTGAAAAAGAACAGAACCTTTGAACCCCCGCTTGCCACCTACATTGCAGAATTCCGAGGGCGTGTCCAACAAGCTACCATCAGGGACGACAATGTCCTCATCAGATACTTTGCCGCTGGAATCCCCACCTCTATGATGAAATGCATCATGGCCCTCAACACTGTTCCTACCACCATCGTTGATTGGTACGCCAAGGCTGTTCACTTTCAAACCCAATAGGAACGAGCTGATGAGATCGCCAAACGAAACCTACAACCCACATGTCAGACCTACCATTCCTTCTCCCCCACCTCCGCCCCTAAGAGAGACCCCAACACGATGGACACCTCAGCCATCAAAGTTGAGAAAATGACCCCGGCCATCAAGAAACAATGCATTGAAAAGAAACTTTGTTTCCACTGCTGCAAGCTGGGTCATGGATCCGCTCAATGCCCCCACTTCACCTCCCCTCGCAAACAGGTGAATGCTGTGGCCGAGGAAACCAAGGATAAGGGTAAAAGAAGAGAGAAGGATGACGTTCCAAACCTAATTGACTGCAAGGACGACAAGGAAGAAACCCTGACTGTACGTCAGGTCCACTACACTTCCTTGGGTTTTTAAATGGGGAAGCAGCCTCGACGCCTCCTTCCCCTACTCCCTCTTGTGCCTCTGTACTAGTACGAGATATTTCTAAGAAAATGCAAATCTCTGTCCAAGTCATAGTACCCTTGCACACCCTGAAAGCCGTTGAAACCCGAGCCCTCATTGACAGTGGTGCAGACATCTCCTGCATTGACTGGGACTTTGTCCACAAGCACCATCTCCCCATCTGACACCTCAAGGAACCTATCCTTGTCCGAAACATCGACGCCTCTTACAACAAAGACAGGGTGATCAAGTTCATCACTGACCTCTTCATCAACATCGAAGGAATCGCCCAACGAGTAACCTTCCATGTAATGAACTGTGGACATGAGAACCTCAGCCTCAGCCTCTCCTGGCTTTGCTCTGCTAACCCAACCATTGACTGGGCTACCCCCACCATCCACCTTGACGAATCCATTGACCAATCTGAAGAACTCTTCCTTGCCCAAGTAATGGACACCCACCGCCACAACTCCAAATTCCACTGTCCAGAACCTCCTCGCCTTCGAAGACACATCCATACCACCCCATCCGAAGATTCACATCTCTACTCCTACCTTGACCATCTCTCCGAGAATGAGTGGATCAAGGCGACCTATACTGAATACACCATCAACCGCATCCTCAAATGCGGCTCCCATTTCATCTCCAGGGACTCCCTCCTCATCTGCAAACTAACCACCACCACCGATGTTACAACTTGCCTAGCCCCTATCCCTTTTTCGGTTCAGCCCCTGTCTCACACCTGTGAGAACCACCCGTACACTTGTACCTCACCCCTCGTCTTCGTCCCTCCTGGCTTTAGGAGACTGTCATCATCCCTAACATGACTCCTTCGCTTGGTCTAACGACTAGACACCACTCGGACTCTTCGTCTTCTGCCCTCACCCCACTCTGAGTTACCTTCCCCGTCCTACCCTCCGCCATAGACCTGTTCCCGTGCCTATCCAGGAACGCCCTTCTTCCCCATCACCTTGGACCTTCACCGGTCACATCTGGGGATCTTCCCCATCACTGTCATTTGTCCTCGCATCTGCCCAGGATCTTCCCCTGGTCCCCTCGTACGCTTTCTCTGCATTCTTATTCACCTTGCTGCTCTTCATTTACCTTACCACCGGTGCTATCGGCACACCCTCCGCCCTAGTCATGCGTCCACCAACGTCATGCTGTAGTTTTTCCCCTTCGCCCCGCTTACGCGGCCCCCACCCTCGCTTATTTCACATTTGGCACTTTAGCTTGCGTGTCCTTCTGACGGCCTTGCCCTTTGCCCACACCCTTGGCCCACGTTCGGGCTCCTCTTCATTCGTATACTTATATACCGGACACCTTACCTTACTTATTCCCTATCTTCGTCTTACCTGGTACCTCCCTTGTACCTTGTACCTATGGGCTTTCCTTAGCATCGTAGCACCAGTACTTTGCACCTCGTCCAATGCCCATTCTCTTGATGATCTTCTACTGTTGTCTGGCGCCCCCGTCAGGACTTCCTTGACTAGAAGATCCCACCAGGTCTACGTTGCCAGCCACCCGGTTGGAACGTAACAACCGACCTCGCTATTGCGGCGGAGGCCATGAAGAAACCCATCACACTCCCTCCTGAATATTCCCAATTTGCCTCTGTCTTCGACGAGGAGGCCACTGCCATGCCACCATTCTACCCCTACGATCATGAAATTAACCTTGATGAAACCTTTGTGCCCAAGATCGCCAAAGCCTACCCCCTCGCCCCAGAAGAAAGGCTCGCAGCAGAAGCATTCCTAGATGAAAACCTTAAAATGGGCAAGATCCGCCCCTCCAATTCCCCTC
>JBBPSX010000687.1:0-10664 GCA_038093815.1 Neoboletus cf. brunneissimus | reverse complement strand
GTTTGAAATTATGAAGTCCAATAGCATCACAGCCACTGCCACTTTTGGACAGTGGCCAACAGGAGCAGTGGCTGTGCTGTCACATGCATGGGTGGATGTGCACACATACCCAAATTAGGAAAGTGTGCTCGCCCGCCAATGCTAGGTACAGCAACTCCAGGGCCCAAGAACAGTTCAATGAGCAAAATTAGCCTCTCTAGATAGCAAAATTAGATATTTCTGTATATAAGAAGTGCTCAGTAGACACTTGGGACCCCTTTCCTGAGTCTCCCCCTGCCCATAATGCCCTGCCACTCACACAGACAAGAACTTCTGCATGACATCCACACAGCCTCACAGAGGGCTCACCAACTCCAACAAGCTGATCTAGTACAACAACAAGAGGATGAGGCAGAGTCTGATACTGTCTCTAGCTCCAACTCCTCCAACTCCTCCAGTGATGGCCTTCCTGGGTTCATTCCATCCCCTATTTCTCCTCTATCCCCTATCCTCCTCCTCACAGATCTCCTGGTTGATACAGAGTCATCCTCTGAATCCTCATCAGACTCTGATGATAGTCTCAGCTACGTCACTCCCACTACTAGTCGTTATGACTGTTTCATCAATGCCATTGCGGTACTTGAAGAGGAGGTTTTGCAAGCATGTGTGCTGTTATGGTTTGACCAAGGGAGGGCGACCGTAGACCTGAAAGGCGAAAGCTCAAAGCTAAGGGGACTGGGCGAGGGTGAGAGCTGTTACAATTCATTCCTACAGTCCACCTTTTTCCTCCCTCTTCCACATTCACCCCAACCTTACCTACGCTTCTTACGTCTCGCGCTTCCATTAGTCACGGTCGGTCACACCCCTTTTCATTTAAACCTTAAACCACACAGCCTAGCCTGGGTTCTTTTTGAACCCTTCCCCTCCGCCCCGGGCAGCACCCCTTTCATCTCTGCTCTTCATTCCCGACTATTGCCTCCATTCCGCTCCATTTCATGCCCTTGCCGTAGTACCCCCGCTCGGACACCATGCACACCCTCTCCCCTTCGCCCTGTATTTACCTTTCCTGACTCGGTCTGTGCGCAGTAGGGTACACTACTTAAATAGCTAGCTAAGCGTACTTGTATCCTAGCTTAGCTTCCCAAATCTACCTCTTGAAGCTCACCTTTGCACGATCTGACTTTGCCTGTCATTGGACGGGCTTAGCCTCTTCACATCCTTCATACTCGACAACAAGGCACTTGACCTGAGTCGACTGGAACCTCGGACCTCTGATCCTTGTTCCCACCTGCGCCTCTGTCCTCCGACGACCTCTGAACCCCTTCAGTACTTTGATCCTCGCCCCCTTTCCCTCAGGAGCTTCCACCTTTCGGGTCTACGGTCGTCCACTCCAAGTCGAGCTGTAACAAGAGCATAGGTGTCAGTGGACGGGTTAGACTCAGGAGGAGGCGAGGATCGAAGGTCCGAAGCCTCAGTCAACTCAGGTCAAATGCCCTGTTGTCGAGGACAAAGAATGCGAAGGTCTCTGCTGGTCCAGTGACAGGCAGAAGGTGTTACAATTCATTCGTATGACTACTCTTTTTCCCTTAACTCTACGATACATTCTTCTCACCCATGCCTTCTCCTTCGACTCGTCTTACCGTGACTCATCTTACCATGACTTATCACCGGTCTCTGTCAGTGTCTATTCATTTTAAACTCTAAACTTACACAGCCTCGCCCAGGTTCTCTTCCAAACCTTCCCCCTCCGCCCTGGGCAGCGCCTCTTTCATCTCCGCCTTTCATCTCCGACTACTGCCTCCATTTCCCTCCGTTCTGTGCCCTTGCTGTAGTACCCCCGCTCGGACACTATGTGCACCCATTCCCCTTTGCCCTATACCTACCATTTCTGACTCAGTCTGTGCGCAGTAGGGTACACTATTAAACCGCTAGCTAGTCTCCCTGTACTCTAGCTTAGCTTCCCGAATATACCGCTAACAAGCTCACCTTTGCACGATCCGCTTTTGCCTGTCACTGGACCAGCTAAGCCCTTCGCATCCTTTGTACTCGATGACAAGGCTTTTGACCTGAGTCGACTAGGGCCTCGGACCTTTGATCCTCGCCCTCACCTGCGTACTCGCCCATAGGCAACCCTTCGCTCCTCCTCCCTCCGTCTTCGACTCAAGCTACTGTAATATTATATACCTTATTTTTCAAATTTTACACTTGAACACTTTCACGACACCATACTTTCACTTCTCCTCGATGCATGCACGTGACCATGGGAACACACACGTGATCAGGCCTAGACCCATGACATCATCAGCACGTGTTATTAATTTCCGCTCTTCTCTCACGTGCTGCTTCTTTATTACTCATCTCTCCCACATTACTCATCATCATTCGTAATAACTCCCATGCCAAGCATGGTCCGTGCCCTATCTTGTAACATATATAAAGTAGACACTATGCGACTGGAATCCCCAGTCTAATCCACTTCGTTTCTGATCTTCAGACCTTACTAGCGGGCTGAGCGTTGTCTCTTGCCTTGTGGGGTTATTGGGATTCTAACAGTTGTGACCTGGTACTTGGCTACTTTCCATCCTCCTCATCTTTCTTCGCGAGCATCTGGTGTATATGCTATAAGTGTGTCCGGCCAGTGTTGAGACCTTAGTCCCTATAAGGTTATAACACTTGGATTAGACTGCTAGTACACTGCCCGGATCCTAGGGCCAAAGGACTTCTCTTTCAAACTTTTCATTTCTTCTACCCCCGCCGCTTTTAGGGGACTGCCTAAGAAGCAGAGATTAGAATCAGTAGCTAGTAACCTTCCATCTCCCTCCCTTGAGGTGATACCCGCGCAGAGGTCGTGCTCTGTTTGCGAAGGTCGACGTAGCCCCTGCCATAGGGTTATGGCTGAGACTATCTCGTTCTGTTAGTCCTTGAAGTGATTCGAGAGGTAGAGCATCAGTTGATATCAGTTACCTAGTTTATGTGTAGTTTTGTTCCTGGTTGCTGTGGCCCCCAGAGAACCCATTACGAAACCTACTGGAGAAGGAGATATTACCTCCGTAGTAGGAAATACTTTTTACGTCGCTTCGTTTGCAAAGTCCCCAGAGTTTGGTTGGAAGATACCAAACAGTAAGGACTCATCAAGATGGATCAAGATTCATTGGACGATTTAGTTAGAAGGATAGCCAATTTGAATTTGGAGAAAGAAAAGGATAATGTAACGAAAAGAGTAAAGGACCCCGGAACATGGGACGGGGATAGGAAAACTTTCCGCCTTTGGTGGGTCAAATTACGGTTGTGGGTCGAAGCCCAAGAATGGAAATCGAACAAGCTTCGAACCATAGCAGTACTTTCTCGCCTAGAGGACAAGGCGGCAGGCTTCGCTCAACTATCCCTCGAAATGTTCCTAGAAAACGAGGACAAACAAGACATCAACCCCGAGACCTTAGTACCTAGGGGAAGATTAGGAGAAAAGGCATGGCCTACCTGGCTAGATGTACAAGCCAGCATCAAAGCATATTTCCGGATAGACGTCCTGGAACATGAGGCCCTAAAATGCCTAGAAGCCTTACGGCAAAATGGGAAGTCGATCGATATCTTCCTCCAGGAGTACGAGATCCTGGTAAAAGAAGCCAATGTCGATAACCATCACTCAGTCAGTCTACTGAAAAAGGTGGTAGACTACAGAATATATCAACAACAAGAGTTGAATGGTTCTTCGACTACGTTCCATGACCTCCTGGAACAATATAGGAAAGTCGGTCGCTCTTTCGAGCAAATGGCTATAGAACGGGGCCCCCCAACTCGTTCTTTCTTCCCACGTCCTCCTCCGCAGCCCACGGGCCAATACTTTTATCCACCATCGCGGCCTAACGGCCAAACGTCATCTGCGCCTCATGCTGGGCCTAATCAGCGCTTTACTCCGACAGGCATCCAACCCGGAAGAGGAGCACCCATGGACATTAGTGTCCAACAAACCACTCCGCCCTCACGTCCCAATAATTGTACTTGCTACGGGTGTCAACAGGTCGGCCACATTTGGCCTAATTGCCCGACCAACCCAAATCGCCGGGCTCCTCGCCCCCAAACCCGGCAACAGTACATTTGGGACTACAATTCCAGGACATTTGTCCCAAATCCATCATACTACTCTCCCCCGGCTGAAGCACAGGTTGCTCAGCACTATACAGGCCAACCCCTCCCGCCGGTCCCTACACCGACGATTGCTCAACAAGCAACGTCACAAGGAAGCTTCATCTTGGCAGAGGCCGAAGCATACTACAGGGATAAGTTCGAGGTAGAAGCCAAGCAACGCGCAATGGACGCTTTAAAAGGACAGAGTTCGTAAATGATGAGGGCATTTACGAACAATCATCATCATCTTCTTCTTCTATTTTTCTTGGTAGTCATACACTGGGTTTGGACGATAACTTTACGGACGAAAACACCCTAGTAGACTGCAACGATTCCGATTTTCCCACCTGTACTTTACACGACATATTTGCCACAATCAATTCTCATTCCGTAAGGGCGACTCCCATGAGCGCGGCGCCGGAATTAAAAAATAGCGTGCTTGATTCCCTTGTACGGCAAGTCAAAAATTCCTCTCAAACCCCTCAACAAATAACTATTAACAACACCACACTCTCTCACGGCGGCGAACTTTCACTTAATACCATCATCAAAGTCAAGAAGGAAGGTCAATGGCGTAACCAACATGTTCAGGCTCTTCTTGACTCCGGGGCTTCCCACACCTTTATCGACGAACAATATATGATACGACAAGGCATTCCATATTATAATATTCCTAGACCGATTACTGTGCATAACGCCGATGGCTCTCAAGGAGCAATAGGCCAAGTCACAAAAGGAGTTACTTTAATTATTACTGTAGAAGGACATTCGGAGGTGATTGACGCCTATGTTTCCAAACTAGGCACTCACTGCCTCATCATTGGCTACGACTGGCTTTACCACCACAACCCTGACGTGGACTGGGTCCACAAAACTATTTCCTTCCCTAGATGCACTACTTATTGCAAAATGATGGGGCATGGACCAATCGCAGTCTCACCGTCAGCCCCATCAGAACGCGCTTCCATTCATTTAATAAAAGAAGGACTAACGGAGAAGGTCCCTGAAACCTATCACGAATTCCTAGATGTGTTCTCAGAAAAGGAATCGGAACGCATGCCAGAGCGAAAGCCCTGGGATCATGCAATCGACCTAAAACCCGACTTTGTCCCAAAAAAGGGTCGGGTCATTCCTTTATCTGATCAAGAAATGGACGAAGTACGAACGTTCATTGATAAAGAACTCAAGAAAGGTTATATCCGACCTTCAAAATCCCCCCAAACAGCGCCTGTATTTTTTATTCCAAAAAAAGACGGTAAAAAACGACTAGTAATGAACTACCGATATCTAAACGAAGGCACTATTAAAAATGCCTACCCCCTTCCATTAATTTCCACTCTGATCGATCGTCTTAAGGACGCAGATCTCTTTACCACGTTAGACCTTCGATGGGGATACAACAATGTACGCATCAAAGAAGGCGATGAGTGGAAAGGGGCATTCGTTACCCCCATTGGATCTTATGAACCAGTAGTAATGTATTTCGGGATGACCAACTCACCCCCTATCTTCCAGCAAATGATGAACGACATATTTAATGACATGTATATGGTACTTGTAATCTACATCGACGATTGTATGATATTTACAAAAGGGAAAAGCCGAGAAGAACACGAGGACTTTGTAAAAGAAGTTCTTCGCAGGCTCAGGGACAACGATCTTTATGTAAAACCAGAAAAGTGCTTCTTCTCTCAGAAAAAAGTGGACTTTTTAGGAATGGTAGTATCTAAAGAGGGGGTAGAGATGCAGGAAAAGAAGGTGTCAGGAGTACTGGACTGGCCCACTCCCACACGCCTAAAACAACTGCAAGGATTCCTCGGACTTTGTAATTATTATCGTCGCTTTATCGAAGGATTTGCCAAGATCGCACGCCCCTTAAACAATCTTACCAAGAAAGATACTCCGTTTACATGGGGAGCGACTCAAGAAACGGCATTCCAGACCTTAAAAGGAAAATTCCGAGAAGCACCCCTACTCACTTATCCAGACCGAAACAAGGAAATGCGAGTCGAAACCGATGCCTCAGATATAGCCACTGGAGCAGTTCTTTCGGTAAAATGCGACGACGGACTATGGCGCCCTTGCGCCTTTATTTCACATTCCTTTGACAGTGCCGAAAGAAACTACCCTATTTATGACAAAGAACTCCTCGCAGTCATCAGAGCACTAGAAGAGTGGAGGCATTACCTAATTGGTAGAGAAAGTTTCGAGATCTGGACCGACCACAAGAACCTCGAATACTGGAAAAAACCGCAAACTTTATCTGGCCGCCAAGCATGATGGCACGCACTCCTCCAAGAATTCAACTACAGTGACTCCCAAAAGTGTTCCAATGTTTCACTTTAATGGAGTGCATGAAGTGTACTGCAAACACCTGTGGGAATTTCACTTAGGCTTGGTGACACAAACAATAGTACACACCCTTGGCTGCCTATGGGCATTTAGACCATGTGATTTGGTTCAGAGAAACCAGAGATATGACCATTTTAAAACAGCAACCACATTGGAACAGTTTTGTCACTTTCAATTATGATAAGGGTATTTGATATATATTAGTACTTGGTGTATCCTTCTTTGGCTTTAAGCACTGCCTCAATCCTCCTATGCATGCTCTCAATCAATCCCTGACACACCTCCACTGGTATTTTATTTCATTCATTCTGAGTTCTCCTCCTTAACTCCTCTATTCCCTTAGAAGGCTTCTTATAGTCTGCCAGCTTCCTTTTGAAGTGAAGCAAGACATGTTCTATGGGATTGAGGTCAGGGGATTGGGCAGGCCATATCATGCTTCTGAATTCCTGCTCTCCCAGCCATTCCTTGACCTTCTTGCAAGTATGCTTGGGATCATTGTTTTGCTGAAAGATAATATCAAAGGAATTTAGGCCATAGAACTCCAGAGGATTTTAGAGCTCATCCAAAGGTAAAGGTTACCATCCATCCTACCATCAATCTTGGTTGTATAGCCAACCCCATTCCAAGCCATACACCCCCACAACATCAAAGAACCTTCTTCAAACTTCAAACTTCCCTCAACTAACCTATTACTAAACCCCTCTCCTGGCTTTTTCCATCCCCATTTGCAACCATCTGACCCAAGATGATTGATCTTGGTCTCATCAGACCATATGACTTGCTTCCAATCCTTCAGAGTCCAATCTTTATGAGCATAAGCAAAGTCCAAGCAAGCTTTGTGATATTTGGTAGAAAGTAGAGGACATTTGGATTTGACTAGAGCTTTTATACCAGCCTTTTTCAAGTAATGATGAATTGTGTTAGGATGGAGGGGCTGATTGGTGATAGTGCAAAGAGATTTGGTAACCTGGATAGCATTCTCTGTCCTATTACTAGAGATAAGGTGAATAGCATGCTAAACATCAGTAGAGGAAAGTTTGGATGGATGACCTCCAGTAGACTTTTGAAGGTCAGAACACTCCTTGGAATGAAGCCTAGAGATGGTAGCAATGCCAAGACCTGTAGAGGAGGCAATGGAATGAAGAGATTGGCCAGCATTAAGCTGAGAAAAAATAGTATTCTTTTAAGTAGCAGAAAGAGATTGCATGATGATAGTGGTTGGAAGTCAAGAAGTGTGGGAACATATTTGGACTCAGACATCATATTTATATGTATATATTTGTTTGTAGCACAAAATAACAGCACATATCCACTTGTTTTATTAAGATTCCACTGCTCATATTAAAAGTGACAAAACTGTTCCAATGTGGTTGGTGTTTTAAAATAGCCATATCTCTGGTTTCTCTGAACCAAATCACATGGTCTAAATGCCCATAGGCAGCCAAGGGTGTGTACTATTGTTTGTGTCACCAAGCCTAAGTGAAATTCCCACAGGTGTTTGCAGTACACTTCATGCACTCCATTAAAGTGAAACATTGGAACACTTTTGGGAGTCACTGTACCTATTTATCTATAAACCCGGATCCAGCAATGGGAGAGCCGATGCACTCTCACGACGACCAGATCACGGGGACGCTGTACAAAACCACAATGAGAACATTACTGTATTACCACCTTCCGTTTTCATTAAAAATATTTCACTCTCCTCGGACTTCTTTGATACGTTACAAACCGAGTCAAGTTCCATGGGAATCGACTCTATTCATGACTACACTTTTGACTCCGAACAAAAAATATTCAAAAATAACAAAAACAAAATATTTATATCAGAACCTTTACGTATACAACTTCTCACACTATGTCACGACTCCCCTATTGGAGGACACTCCGGACAAGGACGTACCATTCATCTTCTTACATGATATTTTTCATGGCCCGGTGTAACAAAAGACGTCAAAAACTACGTAAATAGCTGCCAAGCATGTGCCCTTTCCAAAGGAAAGACCAAGGCACCTGCAGGCAAACTCATGCCACTTCCCGCGGCTAAACATCCCTGGGAAGATATATCTGTTGATTTCATTACAGGACTACCACCTTCTCATTCATTTATGGCTATTTGTGTGGTGGTAGACCGCTTCTCCAAAGAAGTTATTTTCATTCCTTGTTACGATACTGTCTCTTCAAAGGACCTAGCGATATTATTTCGAAACAATGTTTGGTGCATACACGGACTCCCCTCTACGATAGTTTCCGATAGAGGACCCCAATTTGTTTCAGACTTTACCACCCAGTTATGTAAACTTCTGGGCATCTCCCAAAAGGTGTCGACCGCGTACCACCCCCAGACTGATGGCCAAACTGAGAGAATAAATCAGGAATTGGAACAGTATCTCCGTGCTTACGTATCAAAGTGTCAGGAAGAATGGGCGGACTGGATCAAAATGGCGCAATTCCACCACAACAATTCCCTCTCCACCGCCACCGGAACCATTCCTTTTGCCATCACCCGTAATTACGCCCCTCGCATGGGCTTTGAAGGAAAGGCATCCAACTTGGGAGGAGAATTCGCACAACAAATGGGAAAAAGCCATAAAGAAGTAGAAGTAACGCTAGAAGAAACAAGGGAACGGATGCGACGAACTGCGGATAAAACCCGGTCCGAAGCACCCAACTACGAGAAAAGACAAAAAGTGTGGCTGTCCACGGACAAACTCAAACTTCCGTACACCGCCAAGAAGCTAACACAAAAATGGATAGGACCTTACGAGATCTTAGAGGTCCTCCCAAACGCCATTAAACTTAAACTACCAAAAACAGTCAAAGTTCACCCAGTAGTCAACATCTCTCGGGTAAAACCATATAAGGAAACCCTCCCAGGACAACCAGTACTACGTCCTGACCCGATCGAGATTGACGAAGAAGGGGAAGAACAATTCGAGGTAGACTATGTGGCAGCTTCTCGGATGAAGGGACGAAGATTGGAGTATCTAGTACATTGGAAAGGTTATGACGAAACCGATCAAACATGGGAATCTAGCGACATCGTTAACACAGCACCAGATGCGGTAGCAGATTTCCACCGTCAAAACCCTTCCGCACCTCGCAAACTCCGCGGACTCACACTTTCCGATTTCAACTCCCTCTTTTCTTCTTACGAAAACTTTACCAAAACAGATTTTCAAGGGACTCACCTGGAATACGAGTCTTAAAGAGGGGGTAGTGTAATATTATATACCTTATTTTTCAAATTTTACACTTGAACACTTTCACGACACCATACTTTCACTTCTCCTCGATGCATGCACGTGACCGTGGGAACACACACGTGATCAGGCCTAGACCCATGACATCATCAGCACGTGTTATTAATTTCCGCTCTTCTCTCACGCGCTGCTTCTTTATTACTCATCTCTCCCACATTACTCATCATCATTCGTAATAACTCCCATGCCAAGCATGGTCCGTGCCCTATCTTGTAACATATATAAAGTAGACACTATGTGACTGGAATCCCCAGTCTAATCCACTTCGTTTCTGATCTTCAGACCTTACTAGCGGGCTGAGCGTTGTCTCTTGCCTTGTGGGGTTATTGGGATTCTAACAGTTGCGACCTGGTACTTGGCTACTTTCCATCCTCCTCATCTTTCTTCGCGAGCGTCTGGTGTATATGCTATAAGTGTGTCCAGCCAGTGTTGAGACCTTAGTCCCTATAAGGTTATAACAGCTACTACCTTCGGGTCTACGGTTGCCCACCCCTGGTCGAACCATAACAAAAGCTAAGCTCTTTCCATCGCAGTTACTATCATCGTAAACCGCCCACCATTTCCAATCCCTCTGAACTCTACGGGTGGCGTGCCACCTACTCGGACTCCCCATACGACACCGAAGAGAATCCTCCCTCTGAGGAAGAATCTGAGCAATCCACAGATCTTGACATCCCTGATGAAGAACAGGAGCGCTCCAGCCTCCTTCTGAGTCACCAGCTCTCCACCCAACTCTCCCTCCCTTGAGAACCTACCCCACCCTCCCCCACCCCGATTGCCACTAGACCCGTCTTTCCCATCCCCGCCCCCTCCTCATCCACCCCACACCACCCGCCCACCATCACACGACCACCAGTTCCCCCTCCCTTCCCCAAGATGTCCTCGACCAAACCAATTGAACTCCGCATTGGAACCCCTGAAGCCTTTGATGGAGATTACAAGATT
>JBBPSX010000686.1:0-10667 GCA_038093815.1 Neoboletus cf. brunneissimus | reverse complement strand
TGCTCTGGTATCATGAGGGGTCCAATGTTATCTTCCCTGTCCTCCAGTCACAGTTTGGATCCATGGCCCATAGCCAAGGCAACCCTAGGATGATGTCATCTTTGCCACAGTTGAGGATGAGAAGCTCTCGCTGCTCCAAGATTCTACCAAAGTCCATCACTACTTTGGCTTTATACCAGATAGTACCAGACTGATTTGCTGTTCTGTCCATGTTCCAAGCTTGGATGGGCAAATCCAGCTTGATGATGGGTAGGTCCCATTTGATAGCTGCTGCCTGGTTGATGAAACAACCAGTCGCTCCTATGTTGACTAGAGCCTGGGTTTCAACAATTTTTGCTCCTGCTTTGTCATGGATCGAGAGGGGAACACAAATAGCATTACTCTTTGATCTGGACATAAATATAGGAGCAAGTGTTATGGAAGACAAAGGTGTTGACCCTTTTCTCCCATCTAAAAACCTGGTTGAGTGTGGTCAGCACTCTCCTTTGTGAGACTTCCCTGGATGTTGAGAGCATTGACCAATTACTCCTCCCAATTCTTAGTGGCATTATCCCATTTAAGAGGATCACCCTTCTTGTTGAGGCTTTCCTTGAAACATGTTTTCATTGTGCGCAATATTTCTTCAGCAGTTTTGGTAGTCCTAAGACCTTTGACATAGGAGTCCAAAGGCTCCTTGAAGGAAGAGCTCCGAGCAGGAGTGGTAATTGCGGCTCAGGTGTACGTGGAGCTCTTGCTCAGTTTAGGATGGTTATGAGTTGAACAACCTTTCTTATGACCAATAAAACACCTATTCTCCTATATATGGCAAGCCCAATCATCAGGAGAGAGGGTAAGGCGATCCACATCCATCGCATTAGGGTTCCTGTGAGGTGGGTGGTGATACATGGTGGGGAGGGTTTCTCATCTGATGGATTGGATTTGTCTAATATTTCCATTGATCTTTGTGGCTTTGGCGTAGAGCTGCTCCATGTTCTTGAAGGTCTGGAGGGTTTTGGAGAGGGTGAGCTGGGTGGCGAGCTCTTTATCAAGTCCTTTAAGGAACCACTCAAAGAGTGCTCCTGTGTTGGAGATCTGGGATCTAACTGCTTCCACTGAGAAGTCGGTGATGTATTGC
This sequence comes from Neoboletus cf. brunneissimus, assembly GCA_038093815.1. Taxonomy (NCBI): domain Eukaryota; kingdom Fungi; phylum Basidiomycota; class Agaricomycetes; order Boletales; family Boletaceae; genus Neoboletus; species Neoboletus cf. brunneissimus. Next base: position 9,553 of record JBBPSX010000686.1, on the reverse strand, counting down.
TTGAACCCCTGAGGGTCCTTGGAATTCTGAGAGAGGGAAGCGAGTTTGATTCAGGCTTGGGTGGCATTGTCATAAGGGGTGAAGGTGTTCTTAAAGGCCTCTCTGACCTTGTTGTATGAGGGCTCAGTGGAGTTGGCAGGGGCTTCTTGAATCTTGATAAGCCAAGCTTCAGCAAAGGCTTTGCCTCTTTCATGGGGCATTCTGTTAAGAAGGATGATGGTCTTGGCAATACTAGAGATACTGGCCACTGTGAAGTAGGCGTCCATGGACAAGAGCCATCTGTGTGCGTCTTCCACTTTCCCAGAGAACTCTCCAGGAAGGGCAGCTTTGCTTGCCATGTCTTTGTTTTTGTTGTCAGGAAGGTCTCCATCTTCATCTGGGGATTCAGGATCTGGGTTAGGTGGATCAGGAGGTGCTTGAGGTCTTTCTTCTTTGAGGGGAGGGTCTACCTCAATAGCAAAGGGGTCCAATCTGGTAGTTTGGATAGCTTCTCCCAATGGGATCTCTACTGGCATGTGGTGAGTACGAGAGAAGGCATGACTGACTCTGGGTGGAGGAGTTGTGTGGCTGGGAGGAGGTGGAATAGGAGGGTTTCGGTTTGTTCTTCAAGACAATCCTCCAGCAGAGGGAACAGCAGAAAGCAATGATGTAGGTTGATTGGGGTGGGGAGATCCATTCTTCTTTGTCTGACTCCGGTTGTTGTCTGAGGAGGTTAGAGAGGCTGATCTGGTGTGTGATGACAGTTCTTCTGTAACTACCACTGGATAGTTGAGTTAAAGGGTTGGGTTAGGTAACACCAACATAATAGAAACCTTGATCTTTTGTTACGTTTGTTAGATGTAACAAGTGACATGACTCTTGTCTGCTAAGTCCCGAGTGGACTTCCTAAAGGCGAGAGCCTGGAGCTAGGTCTCCAGGGTGATACTGGTGACAGGGGCATTACTTCCTAGTGAAGGGAGAGGGGTACAAGCCAAGTGGAGCGAGGTGAGGTTGGGGAGATGCGATCTCGGAACTTATAGACACGAAGTTATGTGTAGATCAAAGTTACTGTACACAAGGTAACTATGTGCTATTTATAGTGGGAGATTAAAGGCCTGCTTGGTGATAGTAAGTAAAGGGGAACTACAAGGCAGTATATGAGAGAATGCTGCCAAGGAGAAATAGAGTCTGTGGCCAATGTTACGTTCCAACCGGGTAAGCTGGAGACGTAGACCTGGGAGCTTCTTCTAGTCGAGGAAGTCCTGACGGGGGCGCCAGACAACAGTAGAAGAAGATCAAAGCGGTGACATTGGGAGTAGATGCAAAGTACGGGTGCTACAATGCGAGGGGATTCCCAGGTAAGATCAAGATAGGGAATAAAAGTACTGGGTGTCCGGTATATAAGTATATGAATCAAGAGGAGCCCGAATGTGGGCCAAGGGTGTGGGCAAAGGGCAGGGTCGTCAAAAGGACGTGCAAGCTAAAGTGCCAGGTGTGAAATAAGCGAGGGTGGGGGCCACGTAAGCGGGGCGAAGGGAGAACTACAGCATGATGTCGGTAGGACGCATGACTAGGGCAAAGGGGTGTGCCGATGGCACCAACGGTAAGGTAAATGAAGAATGTCAAGGTGCATAAGAACAAAGAGAAAGCGTATGAGGGGACCAGGGGGAGATCCTGGGCAGATACAAGGACGAATGATGGTGATGGGGAAGATCCCCAGATGTGACCGGTGAAGGTCCAAGGTGACGGGGAAGTAGGGCGTTCCTGGATAGGCACAGGAACGGGTCTATGGCGGAGAGTAGGATGGAGGAGGTAACTCGGAGTGGGGGCAAGGGCGGAAGACAAAGGATCCGAGTGTTGTCTAGTCGTAAGACCAAGCAAGGGGGTCACGTTAAGGGCGATGACAGCCTCCCTAGGCGAGGAGGGACGAGGACGAGGGGCGGGGTACAGGTGTACAGACGGTTCTCACAGGTGTGAGACAGGGGCTGAGCCGAAAAAGGGATAGGGGCTAGGACGAGTTGTAACAGCCAATAAGGAAGCGATCAACCAGTACCAATGAGTTAGGAAAAAGAGACTGAGACACATCGTGGGAGAAGTATAGAAAGGTCTGTGCTTACATCCTCTCCATGGGATCAATAGAGAAAGCCTCCATGAGGCCGGTGTTCCACACTGCCTCATCACCTAGAGTTGTGAGAATGTCTTGCCACAAGTCAGGAGTGTCTGTGGCTGTGAGAAGAGGTGTCCTGTGACTGGTCATGGGACTTGTACTTGTAACAAAAAAAATACTACTTATGCTGAGGCTGACTCTCACACATTTGTAGATTGGGATCAAGGCAGCATTAACGCTATCTGGGTGGCGTATGGTTATGAATAACAACACCCAGAGTAGTCTACTGTCCTGATACCTGATACTATCATTCCTGATACTCAAAGTCCATAGCCAATGAGAAACAGATCAACCGGCATTAATAAGTTAGAGGAAAGGGTCTGAGACATGTCATGGGAGAAGTAGAGAAAGAGTCCATGCTTATGTCCTCTCCATGGAGTCAAAAGAGAAAGCCTCTGAGAAGGCAGTGTGGAACATTGCCTCATCACTTAGAGTCACAAGAATGTCTTGCCACATGTCAGAGCTCTCCATGATCGTGGGAGAGAGTGTCCTGTGACTGGTCACAGGACTCATATTCATAACAGTTCCCCTCCTATGACCTACTGGTTCTACTCTGGACTCATACCTTGTTCATACCGAAGCTACCCCTTGTATTTGCATACCCTGCCTATGCAAGCCCCCTTGATTGCCTTCTTCTGTCAGCTAGTGCCCCCATCAGGACCTCCTTGATAAGAAGTCGCCCACCGGTCTACATCTTGGGCCTACCCAGGCTCAAATGTAACAGCATCCCTATTCCTACCTCTCCCAATCATTCATTCCAGCTGAACAGAGCTATGATATCTATGACTAGGAACTTCTTGCAGTCATCCACACCCTTAAAGCCTGGCACCATTACCTCCACAGGTCCCCTTTCCCAGTCCAAGTCTTTACAGATCACAAAAACCTCACCTACTTCTGCTTCCCCCAAACACTCAATTGTCGCCAGGCCTGATGGCTCCTTGACCTCGCCAACTTTGACCTCAAAATCGTCCATGTCCCAGGATTCCAACTTGCCAGACCTGATGCTCTTTCACACTGACCAGATCATCTCCCCCATGATATTGATAACCAAGGCATTACCTCCTCCCCCCCTCCCTCTTTGTCTGCCTCATTGATGTAGCCCTATCCGACCACATCAAGTCAGCCTCCTCTGCTGACCCCTATGCCCTCCAAGCCCTCCAAGCCCTCTCCTACGAAATCCCTGCATTCCTCCACTCTTGCACTTCCCCCTGGCAGTTACTTGAAGGAGTTCTTACCTATAATGGCCATGTTTACATCCCTGCCAATTCCTCTCTCTGCCACTTGATCCTCCAATGCTGCCATGACCATGCATCCACTGGCCACCCAGGTTATCTTAAGACTTGCCAGCTTATTGCCTCGGAATTCTGGTGGCCTGGTCTGACCTCCTATGTTCACCACTACATCAAAGGCTATGCTACTTGGCAGCAAAACAAGTCTAATACCCACCTCTCCATACCCCCACTCACCCCCATCCGCTCCACTTGCACTCACCCCTTCCAGCAAATCTCCTGTGATCTCATCACTGACCTGCCCCTGTCTGGGGGCTTCAATTCTCTTTTGGTCATGGTCAATCATGGGCTTACTAAGGGGGTGATCCTTTGCCCTACCAATAAAACTGTGACAGTGGAGGGCATTGCCATACTCTTTTTCCTTTCTGTCTATAAACACTTTGGTCTCTTTGACAAGGTCATCTCTGACCGGGGACCCCAATTCATGTCAGCATTCACCAGAGAGCTTGGAAAACTCCTTAACTACAATCTTGCCCCCCCCACCACCCACCACCCTCAAATGGACAGAGAAACAGAACACATCAACCAGGAAGTTGAGATCTACCTTCAGATCTTCTATGGAGTTCACCCCACAACCTGGGCCAACTCAATTGCCGACACTGAATTTGCCCACAACCACTGCCCTCATTCCATCATGAATCAATCTCTGTTCTACCTTATGACCCTGTGCCCTACTATCAGTCATCCCCAAAATGTCCCTTCCCATAGTTGCCTCCCGCATCAAGAACTTGACAGCTGCCCATGACAAGGCCCTAGCTGCCCACAAACTCACATGCCAAGTAATGACATCATGCAATCAGAGGAAGTTTAAACCTTTCAAAAAGGGCAATAAAGTTTGGCTTGAGGCCTGCAATTTGAAACAATTGGTTGTAAACCCCAAGTTCACACCTAAATAGAAAGGACCCTTTGTTATTACCAAAACCCTTTCCCCTATAGTCTACTGCCTCCACATGCCCTCTAGCTGGAAAATACACCCCGTCTTCCACGCCTCTCTACTGACCCCATACAGTACAAGGAAAACTCCATGCACGGCCCCAATTTCCCTGCTCCACTGCTGGACCTTGTAGATGGTGAAGAGGAATATGAAATCGAAAAGATTCTCAAACACCAAGGCTCCACCTGCTCCTGCTCATATTTGATATGTTGGAAAGGGTACACTGTGGAAAAAGACTCCTGGGTCTCTGAGTGTGACCTCAAACATTTCAAGGCTGCCCTTCTTGATTATACATAAGAAACGACACCCAAGGCACTTCCCCTCCAGTCCCTCTTCTTGCACTTAAACCCACCAACAAACCACCATGCCCTGCTTCAACATCCCCTCTGATGACTACTATCCCACCACTATCCCAGTCACTGTCACCCCCTCCTCTGTTTCCTTGATCTCTTTGCCTGCTCCTTCTTCTACTCTTTATGATTCTATACCCTTTGTCGAGGACATCTCCATGCCTTCATCACATATTGCTTCTCCTGGCTGGGGCTCTCCTTCTCCTCCCCCTTAGGCAATGTCATGGGTATACCCCGGGGTATGTGGCATATCCTCCACACCCATACTCAGAGATATACCCATACCCGCCCATGGAGTATGGATTTGAGCACAGGTCAATGGATCATGACCCACAGGGCCACCCACTGAAGGTTTCCCCGTGGGTCAGTATGATTTTGTAGTACAGACATATATGACAATTCTACTAATCTGAGTTTACATTGAGGGCATCCCAACCTTCCTCAAGGGCATCCTCATCACCTACGACATCTGGCAGCTTCGATACCTTCTCAACATTCTCATTCTTGATGAGTCCAAGTGAGCTCCAGGCTCCTAGACAAAGTAGCACATGAGATAATTGGGTATTAAGACGAGAGCGGAGATGGAAGAGAATGCAACGGCCTCGGCTGAAAAGTTGCTTGACATCAACAGATGTAGCTGTAATCATTTATCAATAACTTGCAATGAGGTGACACCCAGACATTAAACACACCACTCATCAGATATGGTTAAATAGTCCAATGCCATTCGGGAGAGCTGAGGATAGGCAGTACGGTGTTCATGCCACCACACAAGAGCATCTGTAATGTGTTCTACATCTGTGGTGAGGTAGCAGTTGAGTTCAGTGCAAACATCCTTCACTTTTGGGAGAGCAAGAGCTGCAAGAGTGTCGAAGATGTTGACAGGCTAAAAAGTAGTTAGCATTAGTATTGTCTGTTATAGTTATGGTGAACAAACACACTTTTTTGTTGTTGGATACCTCATTACCATCCTGAGTGTGCTCTGAATCTGAGCCTGAGTCATTGCCAGTAGCATCAGTGATGGCATACGAGCACTCGAATGTCTCGTGAACAAGAGTTTCAGCAGTATCGATCCAGTCTTCTTCCCACCCTGCAATCTTGAAGTATGATAATTTGTGACGAGGATGGAGCACTGTGAATGAGTGAAATTAGTAGCCTTGTGCTTCATACTAGTGGAATTGCAGAGAATAAATACCCATTGCAATTCGATAGACCTCCGAGCGGTCAGTGAGTTGGTAGTACCGGTTGAGTGTCTTCTTGGCTGTGGCCACAGCAGCACAGATTGCTAATGTATAATTGTGGTCAAGAGAAGCAGTGGTGAGGACTTGGTCAATGTGGTCCATTGCTGATATGACTGTTGCAAGATTAGGTGTGGCCTGCAAGAAAAAAAGGGTGGCATCCTTGAGGATCTAGGTGGTGTGAAACAAAGATAAGTGTGGTGTGTTTACCATGCAGCCTTGTTGAGGCCTGTTGACTCACTTTCAGCACGCTGCAGAGCTGTTCAACCAGCTCCCACTCATGGTCCCCCAACTCAAACTTCCTCAAACCCAAAGCCTGGTCCTGGGTCATTTTGTCCATGGCCCTTCAATGTTTCAGTGCATACTTGAGCAAGTCATAAGTTGAACTCCATCGGGTTATGATATCACGCAGCATGATACTATTCTTCTGCTTCAGCTCCTCCAACACATTTTCCCATGCTGGCATGAGGATGGTGGAGGAGTTGACGATTTTAGATGCAAGTTTGCAAAGCTGAATGGCAAGGTTAGCATGCAGGTAAATTAGAAGTATATTGTATACCTTGATCAATGCTAACTTTAACGGTCGGATTGTTTCTTCCAGTACCTCGTGTTCCTTTGCTATCAACAATGCTACCTCATTGATCCACCCTTCATTGTTGTCAATGTCTCTATCAACATCTCCTCCATCATATATGACACCATCAAGTTCATCCTCGCCGCTGTTGTCTCCATTGTTGTGACTTCCAACCAGCTTGTTAAGCTCTTGTCCTTGCTCACTCATGTCCAGCGCTGTGTCCATGTCCTTCTTTTTAATGTCAAACTGACGAATCATCGATTTAGCTACAAGATTGATAATGTGAAGGAAGCAGCGTGTGTGGCTGGCCTCTCTTTCAAATGCTGGCACTCTCCATGCGAGCTCATTAACCATGGCATCATTATTGGATGCATTGTCACACATCACACTGAGGATCTTTGGAACGATAAGTATGATGATATGTAGCCAAATCTACTTTCATACCTTGTCCGCTAATTTGAATTCCTCTAGGACTTTTGCAAATGTGGCTGCCAGCTCAATGCCAGTATGTGACTGATATTCGGATGTCAGAACATAATGTCATTGACTCTGGGTAAGTCTTATACCTTTGCCACTTCAACGATATCTAACGGAAACAGTAGGGGTGCACCTTTGTGCTCCAAATGGACTCCAAATGCAACATATGCTCTGTGGTTTGGTGTTGTCCATGTGTCAGTGGTGAAATTGAGTCTCCCATCATATCCCTGGTAAGTCTGTTAGTTTCACAATTCAAGTATTTGGTTAGTACTTACTCTCAACATCTTAGCCACCCGTTGACAGGAGCAAGCAAATACCTGCCTCACATCCCTTGCAACAGTCTCACTGGACAGTAAGTAGTATTCCAGCCTTCCTGTTTTCATTAGCCATTGAAAACCCCAATCGGTGACAATATCGAATGGGCACAGGCTTTCTGCCACCCAACGCACTATTTCTGCCCTTCACGGATCATCAGGCAATGCTAAACCCACCAAAGTATACAACAACCTACCTGGCCTCAGCACATGTATGTTGTCAATTACTGTAAGTAATTTTCCCTTTCCCTTTTCTCTCAAATGCCGCTGTAATTGACCCAGTTCACAGAATACTACCAACAATTTTCATGTGAACCTTGTTAGCGTCCTTAGCAGCATCAGCTGCACTCAGTACATTATTACCCCAGCAACTTTTCACATGTTTCTGCATGTTCCCTGTGGACTGGGCATCCTTGGTGTTGAGATACCTGTGGATCTTGGTCTTGCATGCATGAGCATGACACTTGAATTCATGGACATGGCGTCCGTCAATTTCATGAATGATTGGGATGGGGGCGAAGAAGGCATAAACCAGTGAAGTCCATTCTTTTTGCAATCGTTCTACCCAATAACTGATTAGTTTATTTGAGACTTCAGTTTCACATTTGACATACTCAGCTCTTCTTCTGCAGTTTCCTTGGGATTATCTACCTCATTGCCACCTGGTGAGGAAGATTTCCGCCCATCTGACTCAATCTCAATTTGATTGGTAGATGGTGTATTGTCCTCGCTCTCACTTTCGACAATGACATGCTTGCCTTGTCATGCAGTGGCATGTGATTGTACATCCACCATCCCCTTGCCATTGGGAGTAGGTCTTGCTTTTTTTCACTGTCACCTTCAAGATACTTTGCACTGCCATGGGTGCCATCATGCTGGTATCACTTGTCTTCCGCTTTCTTGAAAATACGGTGGCTGTTTCTTCGACTGCTGCCTTGGCCTTCTCAGTTAATCTTGGGACTCGTTTGACCATTTGTGAAACATTGTTGGGCTGCATGGTGAGGGAGTGGTAATAGGTGGGTTGCAGTGGAGTTTTTTTAATGTGAGATAAGGTGTGTGATGCTGCCCATCCACATATACTCTGACATATTAAAGTCATACATATCATGTCTCTGTCAAATACATATGTTGTTCACTTGGAAACCCAAGGCACAGGTAAGGGTAAGGGTAAGGGTAAGGGTGTGCTGTAGTGGTACCCCCACCCATACCCGATGCGGGTATGGGTGCAATACCCACATGGGTTACCTGGACCCGTAACATTGCCTACTCCCCCTAGTCAATCCCCTCATCTTTTTCTTGTGGGCCCTGCTACTTCTGTGACTGGCATCACCTTGGTAGACCTCCCTGTCTTTGCCCACCATCTCTGTGATGACCTCCCTGATGGAGAAGCCCTGCAGCAGCTGCGCACCCTCCTCTGTGACTCTCACCTTATCATCACTGTCTCCTCCCACCTTGACCTCTGTTCCCCCCTTTGGACCCTCTATAAAGCATATCTTCAGTACTCCTGCCTTTATCTTCTCACCTCCCACCCCCACTCATCCACCAGCACTCACATCACCATCCTTGAGTTACAGATAGATCAGATCACCAAGGAACTTGAGGGCAGCCTTGTCATGGCTATGTATCAGCTAGGCATGCTGGAATTCTTAAAAGAAATTAAATGCTATCTCACTGAACTTGCAACATTTTCTACTCTCTTGTTACGTTCAAGCTTGGGTAAGTCCAAGATGTAAACCAGTAGGTGACTTCTTATCGAGGAGGTCCTAATGGGAGTGCCAGATGACAGAAGAAAGTGATCAAGGAGGTTGCATAGGCAGGGTATGCGAATACAAGTGGGGTAGCTTCAGTATGGACAAGGTACAAGTCCAGGGTAGAACCGGTAAGCTGAAGCTAGGGTACCAGAGTACAAGATTGTCTAGTATAAATACTGTTCGAATGAAGAGGAGCCTGAATATGGGCAAAGGGTATGGGCAAAGGGCAGGGACGTCAAAAGAACACACAAGCTAAAGTGCCAGGCATGAAATAAGCGAGGGTAAGGGCCATATAAGCGGGGTGAAGGGAAATACAGTGACCTCAAAAACCCTTTCCATGTTGGCTCTAAATGTGGTGTGTGAAGTGCACTGCCAAACAGCGTGGGAATCTCGCTTAGCTTTGGTGGAGGTATAGATAGTATATACTCTTGGCTACATAATCCGTCCCTGGGTCATGTGACCAGGTTCACAGGCTGTGGA
>JBBPSX010000685.1:0-10673 GCA_038093815.1 Neoboletus cf. brunneissimus | reverse complement strand
GTGTCACATTGACGGTGCCCTACAGGATTCTTGCTGGCGCTTGTTCACACTCCGATCATTCATGACATGAAGCACCTCCAGTTGGTATGCCGCCACACCCCCTCAACTATATCGATTCCCGCCATCGGCCCCGATGTGTAGGTGTTGTACAACACTGCTGGACTAATCATGATAGGTCCCGACAGCTGTCTCAGGACACCGGTGCGAATCGTGCACGCGCTGATTGTCCTGTCTAGCCTGGTTCATGCCGACAAATGGTACCCTCTGTCTTCTTTCTCGGATCTGTCCTTTCAACACTCGTCCCACTCTTTCTTCTTCCTGGCTAGCCACGTTCGAACAAATTTGCAATCCCTGCACTGGAGATAATGAGTTGCAGTATGTGCTCCTTGTTTGCGCTTCATCGTAAGCTCAGGTGCAGCCACTGAATATCACTATCGGCTCGTTGTATGGACGCTGTCGATGCTCCTTGCTCGCATCCTATTCTTCTTGTATCCCCATAGTGTCTTGTCCACGCTGGTCGCCATCAGGAAGCTCGAGTTCCTTCCGCTCATTTCTCGTTGCAATGGATCCGACATTACTATGATCTCGAGACGTACACGACAGACGATGACCTGAACGTGAGCCTGGCCCTCCGTAAAACGGGCCGAACCTACGCACGCCTTCCACACAAGAAGAGTGTTATAATCGGGTGACCTTTGTCCCCGCAGGTACAGACAAGGAGAGGGCGAGGAACTTTACATTCAGTGATTCACCCAGAGACGGGGACATCGAAGATCATCAATCATCAATCTACTGACGAGTCTCCGAACTCAGTCGATTTCCGACGTTTCGTTCGCTCGTGATACGCGGGAACTCCCCGCAAAAACGTAGCGTGGTTGCCATCGGATATCATTCCGTCCTCTTCGCATCTAGACGTGCTGCATGATAAGACGAAGGGTTATTCCAGTTTGTTAGGGTGGGGCGTCTGGCTTTCTATGGTATTCAGGGCTTCACACGTGATGAGGGGGTTGTCCACATCACCGAATTATAGCTTCAGCCTTCACGATGTTTAAACCGCATTGCCCCAAACAATTGGAGACCGGGTCAAGGGGGGTTCGACTCCGAGATCGCCCGTCGGCTATCTGTGGGACGTGGTCATTTTACGTTGGCTGGATGTCCGGGTGAATCCGTACTTCCTCGTCCCTTTTTATCCCGAGAGCATGTTTGACTGACGCACGGAAATAGTTCCGAGCGTACGTTGTCGAGAGTGCGCTCAGGCAACGACGTTCGTTGGTCGGGACGACCCTCCTAGCAGCTTTCTCTTGCACGACATTTGTGCTCGTCGAAAGTCCGCTTTTCTTTTGGTTCGTGATGGTGTACCTCGTCATTGCGCTCTTATCGGACTCGGAACAGCGTGTGGGATAGCATTGGCGCTGTCACGCCTGTACGTCTTTCCTGATGCATTTGGATCCCGAGCTAATTTCATGCTGATCCTTTCCATAGGGGACACGATATCGTTCTCCTCTTGGGCGTGGGCAGTACGCTCTTCTTTATGAGTCACTCCTTTCTGGTGTACGTCTGCAAGATGGTACGCCTCTTTCTATTGGACCCTTGCGCGAGGTGGGTTGATGAGAGGGAGGGGGGGACATAGAGCGGTCGTTGATGCGCTAAACAGAGGGCGCAGCGACAAGAATCCTGTAGACGATCCAGTACGTTGGCTAGTCAAGCGACGAGGTCCGGGGGTGGTGTTTGCTCCCGCCGAGTGGTAGGTGGGTTTTGTTCGTCATTTTCATCTACGTTCGACTTGCTAACGAACCTCTCATTTGCAAGTCTATCCCTTTCGCCCGGCGCACCTTGGCGACTCAATATGACACCCTTCAGATGCTTGAATGAGACGTTTTACTCGATGTCGACTCTTCCTTGGTCACGGGAGTACGCTCGGTGCGCGCCACTATCGAGGCCAAATCCAACCCAGAATCTCTCTCGAGTATACGCATCAAACCTTGTGCCGCTCGCGTCATGCACCCAGACGCGAGAGCTCCACACCGGCAAGTTTTTCAAGTCGAGCTTGTGCTCATATAGCAGCCCGTATGGCGTCGCGCCGTCGAGTACTCTCGTCCTTGTCCAATTCTTCACCCAGGTGTAGTATGCAATAGCTTCCACCACAACGTCTTTAGCCGGCTGCATCTTCTGCACGTATCCAACGAGTACGGGGTCAAGTCGTTCAACGATGCCATCCGGTTGGGGGTGGGCATGCGTGGTGAGTTTATGTTTGGTCCTTATATCCTTCAAATGATGCCTAAAGTCGTCGCTGAGGTACTCACTTCCACAAGAAGATCGAAGGCGGTTAATCTTCGTGTCGTACTGGTTTCCGACACATGCCTCATATTGGCGATATGACACGAATGTGTCCAATTTCTCCCCCATAAGGTAAAGGTGTGTATTATAGTCGCCGGTGAACGAGACATAATATGACCTTCGATCAGGCGTAACGGCGGGAGACGGTCCCCCGGGTGTGACTAGTAGGTATTCCTTCTCCGTGGCTCGTGTTCTATGATCCAAGAGAGAAATCAGCTTGGGGGGGATGTTCCATCCATTCAGCTCAGCATCAGCAATGTAAGCACTAAACCATTCATAACTCCTTTATTCTGTGAACAATGAAAATAAAATCACATTGGATCGAGACTCACCATGTTCGGTCCCGGTAAGTGAAGCGGGTGCACATAATTTTACGGTCAGAAGCTCAAACCAACATATTTTCTTGGTTCAGGATGTCGCGTTCCTCGATGGCATTCTCCCTTCATCAAGTCACAAGTGAGGTGTGCTCCTTTCAGCAATGTGATCACAGACGACCCTTTGCACAACTTCAACGACTCTGACGCATAGGATCAATGCGACTTTTTGTCAGGCGCTCTGTCACCCGACCAGCATGCTGGACATCGTCATTGTTTGGAAAATTGGGCAGTTCGGAGAAGGTAAATGTCCTATATTGTCAACAACACAACTACTGGTACAGTCGATTCAAATTGTTGAAGACGTATGTATCTAAAGGTCTGAACAATCAATACGTACAGCAGAAATACGCAATAACTGTGGTAACAGTTCAACAAATATAATTAATCTGTTCCGAAATGTAGGTTCTTTCCTGGCTGATCTTACCCGTCGGAACTGAACTGGACCAGCTCGTAAGATTCACTGGGAGGTAAGTTTTGGGAACCAAGTGTAGGGGTATCCGAAACCATAATGTCATCGACATCTGCGAGACATATATTGAACATTCCTGTGACACGCAAGTTCTCGATCGATCGATCATTGATCTCTTTCATGTGTTCATGGAGAGGTTGTGAGTGTGCTTCGATCCACAGTATTTCAAGCACACTGGTGCCTGATACCACGACTCGCTGATGAGCTGGCTTTCCCACCAAGTGGAATGATAGCCCGAGGAGAATAAAGGATGCTACTGAAGCAAATGCAACCTAGAGAGGAAGTTGGTCATGATTCCACTTTATGGGTTATGCCAGTGGAGACTCGACCAACTTACAGGTATGGTGTTCACCTGCCACAATCTCATGTGAGCATGCAATAATAGTTAATGGAATTTATCATGCTCACTCACATTAAGTCTCCATTGAGTGATGGGTTGTGACACTGGGCTTTCACCTGTTCCCCTTTGAAAGCCCCCTAAACCTTTGCCAGCTAGGCCAGCTGGCAGTAGTATTTAGTTTGGAGACTCTCATTCCATGCAGTTTAGGACATACCAAGCCAGATCATCTCAGCTCCAATTTGAGAAACCACATTTGACAAGTTATTTGGGCTAAAAGAGTAGAAAGGTGGGAGGAAGGCTTGTTGTAAGTGCCTTTAGCAACCTTTTAGCTCAACAAATTGGAAAATGAGTAGAAAACAAATAAAGACATACCCATTAAGAGTAGCAATTCCACAGCCAAACCAGCAGGGTTGAAAACTACTGTTGAATGCAGAAACAAGCTGGTACCAGTTACTGTAGTCAAATAATGCACAGCTGATACACAATCACCACATACTGCATGACTAAATGTAGGATCCTCAATTACTCCAGGGGTCCATAATGACCAAGTTTGTGATGTCAAGTTAGTTACATTCTGGTTTGCATCAGATACAAACAGGCCATCTTGCATATTTAGAGTGAGATTGATTTTCTGTGTGCTTGCAGAACATGCTGCAATAGAAACTGCAAGATGGACTGAGTGTAAAAAGGCCTCAATATATTTTGTTTAAATTTGTAGTATCAATGATAATACAGACCCAAAGAAGGACTTGAATAGTTGAGCAATACTTGAGTGGTGCTGCTTATTGATCCATCCATGACCATTGCTGTGCTATTGGCATTAATTATGAAAAAAAGGAGTTGATCACAGATTGGACATGTTTGGTTAAGCAACTGGAGAAAATGAGACACTTTCAGCCAAATACACTATAATACAATATGCAACAAACCTCTGATCCCTGTACAGGGTATAGCATGTTACCAGCATATGTAATATTTGGAAAAGGAAACATATAATCCATTATTGTGACATTGAATGCTCCAAAACCAAGGCCATTCATGGAAAAGTTGATGAGAGGTCCAGAGTTTTCTATATCCAAAGAGAGATTTGATAACAAGCTGCAATGTGTCTGTACCACTGTTGCATTAACAATGGCATCATTATAGAGTGGACTTGGCTGTATTATATCATAGACTGTGTTGTTGGATAGGCCATGGGTAGTGCCTAATGTGGAGTTGGATCCAGGTATCATAGGAACAGCTTCATTCCAATTAACACTTGAGAGGATAGCAGTTGAGTTTGGCCAGGCCAAAGTAGAGGAAACCATGCTGATTCTTGAGATGTTGAATGACTGAAATTGCATAATACCAGGAGCAGTTGTGTGCAGGACTGAAATGCAGCCAAGATAAATCATCACAATGAACACTGTCCATGTTGATGATACAACTCTCTGTTGCTGTACTGCATTGAGTGCAGCACCAATCCCAGACCATGCCCCAGATATGTCATGCACAGTAGTGAGCTTTCTTCTCTGTGCAATGACTTGAGAGAGTGCAAGTTTCTGTGTAATAACAAGCAAGACAATGGTGTATATCTATAATAAATCCAACAACATTAGACATTTACAGTATATCATATCCTTGGCAATTACTTGAACTTCCTACCTCATAAAATGCTTGCAGTGGAAAATTAATACTTGTTTCTGACTGAATAACAATTTGGTGTTCAGGATGATAAACAACCAATAGTAGCAGAACAAGATGGAATATAACCAAGACCACATGGAGGAGATAACACAACCAATGAAGTATATTTCCTTGATGAGGTAGGTCTAGATATGATAACCAATAAGTAAATGATAAAGTCATAATGATGTAGGATCATTACTGGGATCATGTGATGCAACTTCACTTTGAAAAGTTAAAGTGTCTTCTTCAGCAACATTTGCCTTCACTCCTGCCATCCAAACATCAATCATTCCTTCTGTTCTAAGCCTGGATAATGATGGATTTGTAATAGCCCTTAGATGTTTTTGTAATGCAGAGGCATGTGCTCCAATCCATGCTAACTGCAGTATGCCTGGATTAATAGCTGGTGCCTGGAAATGCTTTGGAATTCCATTTGACATCCAAACTGTTAGTCCTAGCAGCAGAAGAGATATGAACAATGCAATGATAACCTATAATAACTTGTAAGCCTTTTAACATCATAAACATAAAAACATACATGAATAATGTCCATCTAGCATCATAGAACATTTATTAGCAGTGATCTCCATGTGAATAGGAAAACTTGGTCCAAGCTAGATACTTACATTCAATCTCTTTGCAGTAATTTGCCATTTGGCAGGATTCTCTACAATTGTGCGTGTAAAGCCACCAGTTTGACCTCCTAAAATATGTGTAAATATAAAATAAAATAAAAACAAAGAATATTTGCAAAATACACACCCCACCATATAATGTCAGCTGCCACCTTAGAAATAGCAACTTCCAATTGGTGTGGATTCAACATAGTGAGATCCAACAGAGACATCATATATCTGACAACAAATATGTCAATATTTAGTTGTGCTATCATATCCCATGCTTTTAACAAGGATCTGACCTATCAATCACTGAGATATTTTGGCATGGTTGAGTTGAATTAGACTGTATTGGGTGACAAAATGAACTCTCAAAGCCTGAGGTTAATGCATCACCAATCTTAATAATGCCATTATAAAATCAGTGGTTTGTAGGTATATTCAGGTTTCACATACCAGACTTGTAAGTTCTGTGACATTTTCACCAGCAGGTGACCAAGTTGACCAAGTTGTATTTGATGGCATCTTCCTGTGTTCAAGCACTGGAGTCAAGATACCAGTTGCTGCATTCAAAGAATATGGCTCAGTTGTTGCATTTAGAGAACAGGCTGCAAGATAGACTGATGCTGAAACAGACAGTCCATCTGCAAATCAAAGGATCCAATAAGTACACACTAGACATATAGCTGTCAGAGATTTACTCACCACTGGTATTGTAAGTCACATTAACAGGATCAACATGAGTGCTCATGTCACTAAGGTGCAATGGAGCACTAATAACATAGAAGAGAATCCGTCCAAGAGTCAAATTTGCCTAAACAAATGTATTAGAAATACACTATAAGAATACTAACCAAGTTCCATATACCACATACACTAGAATTTGATTCTGAGATATAAACTGATGGAATATAGAGCACCTGGTTGTTGGTTACTATAGATTCCCTAGCATTAGTCATGCTAAAGTGTGGTAAGACACACTTACTTGGAACCCGTGGCCCAAGATTGAATGCCAATTCACCAGTGTAAGGTACTGAGATACCAAGTATTCCAGCACCCTCCTGCCATGTGCTGGTGATCAAACTACACTTTGAATTGACTGATGTCCCATTCACTTGTACCACTGTATAAGGAGATGGCAGGGAGGGTATGTCATAGAGAGTGTTATTCCACAGTCCATCCAATGGCCGTCCTGCAAGTGAGGTTGACCATGGTGTGAGGGCAGCAACATCTTGCCAACCCCCAGTGGATTCTGCAGTGAATACAGACCCAGGTAACCATGTGGATGTTGAGAACACAGTACCATCCACTGTCTGTTCGAATGTTTGGAATTGGATGACCGAGGAGGATATGATATGCAAGACGGATATAGAGATGAGATAAACCAAGATAGCAAGTGTCGTCGAAGTTGATGCAGCCACTTGTGTTTGCTGCCATGCGCTCACGAGTGCGGCACCAACCCCATTCCATGCATTGCATACATCATGAACGGCCGTAAGTTTCTGCCATTTGTTCAATGCACCCGACATCACCAGACCCTGCGTGACGAAGACCAAGAGAGCAGTAGAGATCTCAAGAATTCATTGTGAGTTGACAGGACCATCTGTCTCGCTGGACCCAAACTTACGACATAAAATGCCTGAACAGCAACACCCAACACCAAGGGCATGACATTGTTGTCGACGGAAATGGTGACCCTGTGCTCTTGATGACCCACGAGCATGGATGCGAGAACAACATGGATGAGAACGAATACCACGTGAAGGACGACAACGATCCTCTTTAGTCTGACAGAGCACACATGGGGACTCCCCTGGACGCTTTGCGTACTACTGCGATCAAGAAGCACTGTCGGCCCCAGGGATGGTGATGAGTGCTCATGTCCTCCCCCTCCAGACCAAGATCCCTCACCTTCCGTCGCAGAATCTTCATGGCACGCCATTGAGGATTCGTTTGATACAAGGTTCCTCGTCGATAGATGTACACTGCCTGGTAGCATGATGTTCCATTGTGCAGCAGCACGCCGACTATGGGAACTCACCTCGAGGTCCTCTATTGGCTTGGGTTATGGAATTCTGCGGGATAAGACGGCTCTGGAACATCCCTCCTGGATATTCCAGATCTCTTGGATAGGTTCTTGTAGGTCTTGCCAAGTGACAAGCGAAGATGGTCGTTCCTCTCACTTGCTCTGAGGAAGGACAGGGTAGACGATGTGAGAGAGTTGCTGTGGAATGCTGGACCATAATGGTTCCTTCGGCACTCGATTCAGCGGCTGCCAAATGATGGGGTTCTCATCGCCAATCTTCTTTGTGAAATGTGTAGACCCACCGTGGGGAAAATTCACCGGGTTCGTTGTATGACCTCATCCTAGGTTAGCCTCCCTTGTAGTCAGATTAAATGAGTCGAAAGAAGACAGTGGACTACCGCCCTAAACCCACGGCACGAACAGCGTGCGAATTGCCAGAACCATGTTATACGTAGGTGCCGTCTCCCCTCTGACTAGCGTCATTACAGTCAGTGAATGGATTGTAATTCGAGCTCACTGAACCCCCCGACAATGACACAGAGCTCGAAGATTTACAGTATCATAAGGCGAATACGGCGGCCGTGGCATTTTAAGAGATGGCTTCTTTCCGAAAACGGCAGTGACGAGTGTATCCGGATTCTGGAAGCAACTTACTTGCGTACGGTAAAGTTGCCGCTAACCACCCTCTGAGGTGTCAACAAAAATGGTTAATTGATATTTGACCGGTAATCTCACTGATTACCAGGTTATTATTTACAGGATACTATCTTGCGGCATCCGCTGTTTACTGCATTAACGACCGCTCTCTGTCCTCCCCTCCCTCTTGTCCATCTATCTCGTGTAAGAGCACGATACAACGACCACGCTGCGTACACCAGAAAGGAGTAATCGATAGACAGGGTGTACCACACACGCCCAAGAGGAAAGCGTTATCCCACCTCCATTGAAAGAAATGGCCAGCGCAAGATCGGCTCGTAATCCAAACGCATGAAGAAATACATACATCCGTGGCAGCCCTGACTCGGATGCCACGATCCCTGGCACGCGCTGTTCAGACTACGTTACTGAGCGCAGTGACGAGGTACACTACCATGCTGGCGTACAGCGAGACAGGGCGATCCATAAACGGCAGTGTACCGCCCACGTCCAAGGAAGGAGTGATAATTGTGGGAATCAGCTCGGAACCCAAACGCATGGGGAGAGACGTACATTCGGAACACGGCGGATGCAATACCACAACCTGTTCTGTGGAGTTTGGTATCAATGATCTCAGGTGTCTACCTACGACATCGTTTACTCATTTCATCCATACACGCACACAAGCACGCAGGTGCACAAAGAGGAATTCGCCCATACAACACAGCATGTTCATCTACCCATGCGTAAATTGGTGAACCCGACAGTGTCCAAACGTAACTCACCCAGACGTTCAAACTGATCCCACCTAACTGGCGCAAACTAAAAGCGGACGTTCGACGAGCACAAAAGTACTGCAAGACAATACTGTCAGCAGGGTCTTCCTGCCCAATGAACGCCGTCGTCCGAGTACACGTTCAACTGTATACGCCCCGAGTTATGTATGTCCGTGCATCGGTCAAAGGTGTTATCCATAAGAAAAAGAGACAGCGTACAAACACACCCGAACATCCACCCAACGTAAAAACGACCACGTCCAAACATCTGACAGAATACCTTTGAATCATTCCGAGGTTGAACACCCTTGACCCAGTCTCCAATAGTCTGGGATAACGTACCGTATACATCGTACAAGCGGACGTCGTCCGAACCAAAAACATTTCTACACGATCAGCGTCATGAAATCAAGTATCGTTTGATCCACCTGGAAACGCACTTCCAAACCACTTCTTCAGCCCGAGTGAAGTGGTCGAGAAGGCTCAGGATACGCGCGATCGTAAAGAACAACTGTGGGCACACGGAAGCCTGGAGTGACACTTCGTCTCGTCTTCTGGGAGCCAAGGCAACGGGATAGTCTCCAATAGCAGCCACAGTGCCTTCGTGGTGGATATTCCTCGACGGGTGTCACGAACAAATGAGTCAGGAGAATCGTCAGCAGATTGGTAAATTTCGATGCCTTCGTCTCTGGGTGAGTTGCTGGATGCACCATTCCCCGTTGTCTTCTTGTCTGTACATTGTCGAACAAGGCCTCCCGATTATAATACCCTCCCTGTGTAGGGGGGGTGGAAAGGCGTGTATTCGCCGGGCCCATATGACGGAGGAAGTGATCCGGATAGTCATTGGTTGTCTGCTTCTAGGGGGTCTATAGAAACGTTGGATCCATTGAAACGAGAGATGAGCTGAAGGGATTTCAGAGCTTCCTGATGCTCGACCAGCATGACAAGTTACCGCAACAGGTCCGGGAGAGATGAAAACAGAGAATGCTGTGACCAAGGACTATCTTCCTTTCGACATGTACTCGAAAAGTGTATTATCTGTGATTCTCTGTACAGGACAGTCAACGCGTGCATGATTCATACTATGGTGGACTCACTTGGACTGCGATGCCATGAAAAAACACGAACACGCAGAGGTTCTACAACGAGCTCGTGAACGACACGTCTAGAATGCCAAGCAAGGCGGCGAGAACGGGTGACCCGTTGAACGACACACGACGACGCATGAGTTCTGAACGGGTGCATTCCTGCATGTGGAGATGCTTCTAGTGTTCTGATACAGTGTGGGAGTGCATCGCCACCCAGCGACCAAATTTGAGAGTCCGACACACATCCGTGATGCTTGTTCACACTCCGACCCGTGGTGTCCGCACTCGGTTTGCATTTTCTGATATGTCGGACTCTCAAATTTGGTCTCAGCTGGGTGG
>JBBPSX010000682.1:0-10694 GCA_038093815.1 Neoboletus cf. brunneissimus | reverse complement strand
AGCTCTTTACCTTCATCTTACCTGGTACCTCCCTAGTACCTTGTGCCCATGGACTCCACCTAGTGATGTAGCACCTGTACTTCACACCCAGCCAATGTCCACCCCTTTGATCATCTTCTGCTATTGTCTGGTGCCCCCATCAGGACTCTCTCAACCAGAAGATGCCACCAGGTCTGTGTCTTGGGCCTACCTGGGTTTGAATATAACAGGCAAAGGGTAGGGACATCAGAAGGACATGCAAGCTAAAGTGCCAGGTGTGAAATAAGCAAGGGTAAGGGCCACATAAGTGGGGTGAAGGGGAAAATACAGTGTGACATTGGTAGATGCATGACTAGGGCAAGGGGGTACGCAGATAGCGCCAACAGTAAGGTAAATGAAGAGTGTCAAGGTGAACAAGAAGCAAGAGAAAGCATATGAGGGAGCTGGGGGAAGATCCCAGGCAGATATGAGGACAAAAGATAGTGATGGGAAAGATTCCCAGATGTGACTGGTAAAGGTCCAAGGTGACAGGGAAGTAGGGCATTCCTGGATAGGGATGGGAATGGGTCTATGGTAAAGGGTAGAACAGAGGAAGTAACTTGGAGTGGGGACAAGGACAGAAGATGAAGAGTCCGAGTGGTGTCTAGTTGTAAGACCAAGCGAGGGGGTCACATAGGAACAATCATGGTCTCCCCAGGCAAGAAGGGACAAGGATGAGGGCCAGGGTACAGGTGTGAGGCAGGTTCTCACAGGTGTGCAATAGGGGTTGAGCTGAAAAAGGGATAGGCGCCAGGTGAATTGTAACAGGAATATTATAGTATGGAATACCTTGTTGAATCATACAGTGGCTCCAATAAGTGTTCCAATGTTGGGCCATTTTGGAAAGACTTGACATTTACAAGAGAACCAGAATATATTAGCTCTAATCCTTGCAGGGTCATCAATAGCCCTAACCCTGGCCCTGAAGATGAGCTCTTGGTCATGTGATTTGGTTGCCATGGCACTGAGATATAAGCATTTCAAAATGACATGTTATTGGAACACTTATTTGACCCTGATGTTACTAGTTATTATTTAGTAAATAACATAAGGATTTGACAGCTTCTGATGGATGCTATACCCTAGCCTTGTCTTATTATGTAAATTACATAATCCTAGGTGATATAAATGGCATATATTAACCCTGCTTTACCATAAAACCCATTTCTGTCTCTTTTAGAGCCAATATGCTTATTTTTAATGAATCTGGCCTTTTGTTTATAAAATCTAGTCCAAAATGATCTGGGAGAGTCTGCTATGACAAGGCCCATTAACAGAATCAACCAAGACAAGGAAAACATTGAATTAGAATGTTCTTGCAAGCTTTCTCCTACTACCAAAAGGATAATTGTCTTTAGTACATATTCTCTGGAAGAGCTGAAAATGCCATCCTGGATATTCATCCTGCTCAGGATTGGTTTTTCCTTTCACCTCTACAAGAATTCCAACTCATGCATGCCAAAACCATCAAGGAATCTTTCCCAAACTTTACTAATCCATATATGTATTGTATTTTCTTACTACAAAAGCTTCTCTGCCACTTTTCATACATACATACATCCTTTCATTTGACCAAATCCTAATCTTGGTCCCATCTGACCAGATGACCCTAGTTTACCCCTGCACAGTGCAAATTTGATGCTTGAAAGCAAAGATCAGTCTATATCTTATAATTGACAGACACTTCTTCTGAACTATTGTTAGGGGTAAATAGGCCCATCAGTAGTCTAGTGCATTAGTCTGGTACATGTGATTGTTATATCACATGTATCATAGTAGCATACTTATAACAAGGGGCTGTCTTGACGACAGCCCTATTCTACCTCTATGATACTCTACACATCATCTTGCAAATCCCATAATGGTTCACTTTGCTTGTGTGATTCTGAGTAATCAGGTAGATTCACCAGCTTACAATTTTTTGAAGTTTGTAAACTTCGATTTGCAATGATGAGCTGCACAGTAACCTGTAGTCAAGCACAGGTAATGGTGGGAAAACCACCTAGAGACAAGGGAAACCCACCTCCAAGGGACATTGGATGACAATCCCCAAGAGAACCCCCTGACAGAAAAAAACAGATGAAGAAAGCTAGAAAAGGAGCTACTGCTCCAAGTAGTGAAATTGGAGAAGTAGGACAGGGCTTAGGAGATCTCCCAAACCCACCTATAATGAGCACCATCGAAGGAGTTGTACAGGGTACAACAGATACTAAATCCAGGACTATAATGAGCCCATTAACCCCACAGCACTTTGATGTCGAGTCTACTAGACTCATGATTGAACACGACCCATTTGCAAGGAATGAAAGTCCCTTAGTGCAAGTTTATATGGAGGCAACAGCTTTTACATGAAGAGATCCACAGGTCCCCATGGATCCCTGAGTCGCATTAGTGATGGTAAATGAGTTCCTTGAAGACCTACAAAATCAGTGGATCAAATACAGGCAAGGGCCCTTTGACTTCCACAATCATGGGGTAGAACCTGGCCATCACCAGGCCCTAAAGGTTAAACGTCTAATGGCCACCCTTGCAAGGGAGACCGATAACAGATCGACCAGCTGGGCTGGGAGCCCAGGTGTTGATACAACGATAAAACAAGAACTGGAGGGAGAAGGCCCCTCGAAGGTTATGGATAAAGGCAAAAAATGTCGCCAGAGGAGATTAGTCTCAGATATGCCCAATCGCCCAGATTATCTATCTGGACGAGACTCAGACATCATTTGCCACATGTATGGGTCAAGGTATGGAGCCACCATCCTCCAACAGATGGCAAGGAATAGGGCAAATGCCCCTGAAGAAGAAATCCCTGTTGTGGTACATCAGGATGACAGAGGACCCCCCGATGATGAGAGCAGCGACGATGAAAGAGCGCAAAGACCCTGTCATCAGGGAAACAGGAGAGGTCTGCCTCTAGAGAGAAGACCAAGAGGAGATGAACCCTCTGGTAGGGGCCCTCTCAGAAGAGGCCCTCCTAGAGGAGATCCTCCAGGAGAGAATCCTGATGATGATGATCTAGATGAAGATCCCAATGAGGATCAGGGTGAGGACCAAGAAGGTAATTCCCCATGAAGGAATTATCTGAGGGAATATACCCTGGGAAATACTAGGTACTGAGATCATATGCAGTGCAGATATATGTGCCACATAGAAGAGCAGGTCAGTCAACCAATGGGCCCATTGGGGCCCGAGATAAAGGCAATGAACCCACCAAAACCTAGTAAATACAGAGGTCAAGATGACCTCAAGAAGTTCGATGATTGGGTTAGCCAGTTACTGAAGTACTTTCATACTTTTAAAATAACCGGACCAGACCAGGACAAGGATCAAGTCCTCTATGCCGGATTATTTCTGGAGGGAATAGCCTCCAAGTGGTATAATCAGGAGATTAAATCCCCAGAACGAAGGATTGATTACTGGTCATTTAAAGACCTCATATGTGGATTATTCAAATGATTTGTCCATGAGGTGTCTGCTCAGAATGCTGCCGATCAATACAATCAGACAAGGTTTGACCTGGAAAAGGGAGCTCTTGCATATTATAACAACTTACATCGTTGGGTGTATCAGATGGTTCAACCACCCAATGATTATTTGTTCAAATGAAAATATATATGTAGGTTATCCCACTTGATCATGAAAACGATATTCGAAGCGCATGGAATATCCGCTGAACACTTGACAATAGAAGAAGTCCTTGAGGAGGTGCAGTGGATAGAAACCATGCAGAAGGTGATAAGCCTTTTAATGAAGTCAGGTCATAACCCCAGAGGAAAATCTCATAAGATGAAGGATAACTTGTATAATAGAAAGGGCAATAATAAGCTTGCAACGATGCAAGGGGAAAAACCCAAGTATTTCCAGAAAGGCAATACCCTTTATCACCAGAAACAGAAGTCGAAAAACTTCAACCAGAAGAAAGACTGGAGGGGTGGAAATGAACCCCAAAAGAAAGAACAATAGAGCCAGACCCCTGATAAAAGGGGACAACCCCAGAAGTTCTTACACAGCATACACTGTTTTAGGTGTAAGAAGGAAGAACATATGGCAAATAGCTGCCCAGATAAAGTTGGTGAAAATCACCCGGCAGCAAAACGATGCCTATTTGCAGTTGAAGTACAAGACAAAAATAATGAATCTTTGTCAACTCACAACAAAGATGAAGAAATTGTACTCAAAACAGAAGAGTCAGTGGGGAACAATTCCCCTGTATACAAGGCAGGAGAAAATAACTCTGCTGATGACGAGGAATCACTTGTCAATGTCAAGGATGAATATGAAGTTGATGAGGATGATGAACCAGTCATGTACTTAGGCACAATGTATGAGGAAGAAGAATCCTCCAATGATGGATGGTCGAACAAATATGGAGCATTGCACAAGGAGGAATGCATAGAATGTGCCCATCATGTACAACATATTAATTTAGCTCGGATGGATCCATCCCTAAATGCAGCAATTGCATTCATGGAACAAGAGTTCCAGCGCGGCATTGAAGTTGGATCACAAACACGTGAAGAGCCAACTGGCTCATCAGATGAGTGATTGTGCTTGGCATGCCATATGATGGCACACCAACTGAGAGTCACAGAACGGGAGAGATTAAACCTCCTAGTAAAGACAATAGCGGTACAATCTGCGGCCAGGAGAGCTGGTCATCATGATAACAAATTGGGAGAGAGTATAAAAGCTCTTATTAAGGGTATACAAGACCAAAGGGAGGACCATGCAGGTCTTCATATCAACGGATATGAAGTTGAACTACAGACTCGGTTAGGGACTGTCTGGATTGGCTGAGAAGGGGAGGTTGAAAGCCACCCCAGAGCTGAGACACAACATGGGTCTGATAAGATCAGAACAGATATTGAGGTTGAAATGGGGGAATTAACACTCCAAAGGGATGTGGAATCCCCCAAGTGGATGTGGTCTCCACTATATGGTGCAATCCATCAGGGATCATCCTGCCCCAATTGCAATGCTTGAGTAGAACACATATCTGAGCATGCAATTGATGGTGTACCATCACTAGCTGTTGCTCAACAGTACCCACAGCAATTCACGAGACATGAATATGACTGTGGGTGGGAGGATAGCGAACAAGCACAGATCAGAGGATATGGAATGGATGTCGATCGCATCTGTTGTGCCATGTGTTACGATCCATTCTCTCGTCCACCTTTTTCCTTTCTTCTTTTCGCTCGCCCCAGCTCTACCCATGCCTCTTACTTCTCATGTTCCCTTTAGTCATGGTCGGTCATGGCCTCTTTTCATTTAAACCTTAAAACACACAGCCTAGCCCGGGTTCTTTTCTGAACCCTGCCCTTCCACCCCAGGCAGCGCCCCTTTCATTTCTGATCTTCATCTCCAGCTATTGACTTCGTCCCATTCCATTTCGTGACCTTGCTGTAGTACCCCCACTTGGACACCATGTGTGTTACAACTCGCCTAGCCCCTATCCCTTTTTTGGCTCAACCCCTGTCTCACACCTGTGAGCTCTGTCTGTACACCTGTACCTCGCCCCTTGTCCTTGTCCCTCCTCACCTAGGGAGGCTGTCATTGTCTCTAACGTAACTCCCTTGCTGAGTCTTACGATCCAACACCACTTGGACTCTTCGTCTTCCATCCTCATCCCCACTCCGAGTTAACTCCTCTGTCCTACCCTCCGCCATAGACCCGTTCCTGTGCCTATCCAGGAATGCCCTTCTTCCCCGTCACCTTGGACCTTCACTGGTCACATCTGGGGATCTTCCCCATCACCATCATTTGTCCTCATATCTGCCCAGGATCTCCCCCTGACGCCCTTGTACACTTTCTCTTTCTTCTTATTCATCTTGTAGACTTTCATTTACCTTACCATTGGTGCTATTGGCACACCCTTCGCCCCAGTCATGCGTCTTACTGATGTCATGCTGTAGTTCACCCTTCGCCCCCGCTTACACAGCCTTTACCTTAGACATTTCACACTTATCACTTAGGCTTGTGTGTCCTTCTGATGTCCTCACCCTTCACCCATGCCCTATGCCCACGTTCGGGCTCCTCTTCATTCGATATCCTTATATACAGGACAATCTTAGCTAGTAATACCCCAGCTTCAGCTTACCGATCTCATCTTGTCCATACCAGTTCCATACCTTGTCCACACTGGTCCTACCTTGTCCACACCGGTTTCACCTCTGGATTTGTACCTTGTCCACACTGGTTCCACCTCTGGATCTGTACCTTGTACCACTTGTATTCGCGTACCCTGCCTATGCAACAATCTTGATCGCCTTCTTCCATTGTCTGGCACCCCTGTCAGGACATCCTTGATAAGAAGTTGCCTACCGGTCTACATCTCAGGCCTATCTGGGTTCGAGTGTAACATAACCCAGCCCCCAAGAGGGACCCCAATGTGATGGACGCCTCAGCCATCGAAGTTGAGAAGATGACCCCGGCCATCAAGAAGCAGTGTATCAAGAAAAAGCTCTGCTTCCGATGCTGCAAGCCTGGTCACAGGTCTGCTCAATGCCCCTACTTCACCTCCCCTCGCAAACAGGTAAATGCTGTAGCTGAGGGAACCAAGGATAAGGGCAAAGGGAAAGAGAAGGACAACGTCCCGAATCTAATTGATTGCGAGGATGACGACGAAGATACCCCAACTGTATGTTGGGTCCACTATCCCTCCTTGGGTTTTTAAATGGGAAAGCAGCCTCGACGCCTCCTTCCCCTACCTCCTCTTGTGCCTCTGTACTAGTACAAGATATCTCTAAGAAAATGCAAATCTCCATCCAAGTCATAGTTCTGTCGCACACCTTGAAAGCCATCGAAACCCAAGCCCTCATTGACAGTGGTGCAGACATCTCCTGCATTGACTGGGACTTTGTCCACAAACACCACCTCCCCGTCCAATGCCTGAAAGAACCAATCCTAGTCCGGAACATCAACACCTCCTACAATAAAGATGGGGTGATCAAATTCACCACCGATCTCTTCATCAACATTGAAGGTATCACCCAACGAGTAACCTTCCACGTCATGAACTGCGGACACGAAAACCTCATCCTCAGACTCCCTTGGCTTCGCGCTGCCAACCCGATCATTGATTGGGCTGCCCCCACCATTCGCCTCGACGAATCTATTGATCAGTCTGAGGAACTCTTTCTTGCCCAAGTAATGGACACCCATTGCCATGATTCCAAATTCCACCACCCAGAACCCCCTCGTCTGTGGAGACATGTCCACACCATCCCATCCGAAGACTCGCACCTCTACTCCTACCTAGATCACCTCTCCGAAAACGAGTGGATCAGAGCAACCTACACAGAATATGCTGTCAACCGCATCCTCAAATGTGGCTCCCGCTTTATCTCCTGGGACTCTCTCCTCATTCACAAACTGACCACCGCCACTGACCTCACCATCGCAGTGGAAGCTGCAAAGAAACCCATTGTGCTCCCCCATGAGTATTTCCAATTCGCCTCTGTCTTCAACAAGAAGGCCACTGCCATGCCACCATCCTGCCCCTACAACCATGAAATCAACCTTGACGAATCCTTTGTGCCCAAAATTGCCAAAGCCTATCCTCTCACCCCAGAAGAATGACTTGCAGCAGAAGCATTCCTAGATAAAAACCTTAAGACAGGCAAGATCCGCCCCTTGAACTCCCCTCAAGCTTCTCCCTTCTTCTTCATAAAGAAAAAGGATGGTTCTCTCCGCCCCTGCCAAGACTACCAGTATTTAAATGAACATATGATCTGTGACACCTATCCCCTTCTGTTAATATCTGACCTCGTTGATAAACTCTGTGGCTCGAAGTTCTATACCAAATTTGACGTGTGATGGGGGTATAACAATGTCTGTATTAAAGATGGACACCAATGGAAAGGCGCATTCATCACCCATAAGGGCCTCTTTGAACCGACAGTCATGTTTTTCAGAATGACCAACTCCCCCGCTACATTCCAATGATTCATGAACGACTCCTTCTCTGACATGATCGCTGAAGGATGGCTTGTCATTTACATGGATGACCTCCTCATCTTCTCCCCTGACGCAAAAACTCATGAAGAATGAACCAAATGTGTCCTCCAACGCATGACGAAGCTTGACCTCCATCTCAAGCTCAAGAAATGCACCTTTGCCACCAAAGAGGTTGAATACCTCAGCATGATTGTCAAGCCCGATCAACTCGCCATGGACCCAGTCAAGCTTGAAGGCATCTCCACCTGGCCCCAGCCTACCACCATCAAGGGAGTCCGCTCCTTTCTCAGCTTCGCTACCTTTTATTACTGCTTCATCCTGAACTATTCCAACATTGCCCACCCCCTCATTGACCTTACCAAGAAGACAGCCAAATGGAAGTGGTCTCCCTCCTGCGAATCTGCCTTCCTACGACTCAAACAACTCTTCCTTGAAAAACCTGTCCTCCACCTCCCTCATCTATCCACCCCCTTCGCCATTGCCACCAACACATCGAAATACGCGTCTGGAGCCATCCTCCTCCAAACCAATTCGAACAGTGACTGGCATCCCTGCTCCTATCTCTCCCAGTCCTTTATCCCTGCAGAGCGCAACTATGACATCTACGACAGAAAACTCCTCACTGTCATTTGTGCCCTTAAAGCCTGGTGACACTACCTCCACGGCTCCCCCTTCCCTGTCCAAGTTTTCACCGACCATAAAAACCTCACCTACTTCCACTCACCCCAAACCCTCAACTGTCAGCAGGCACACTGGCTCCTTGACCTAGCTGACTTTGACCTCAAAATTGTCCATGTCCCGGGGTCCCAACTTGCTGGACCTGATGCCCTCTCACACCGACCAGATCATCTCCCCCGTGACACAGATAACCAAGGCATTACTCTCCTACCTCCCTCCCTCTTTGTCCGCCTCATCAACACAGTCCTCTCTGATCGCATTAAATCTGCCTCAACAGACAACCCATGTGCCCTTCAGGCACTCCAATCTCTGTCCCAAGATACTCCAGCGTTCCTGTGTTCCTGCACCTCCCCTTGGCAGCTGCTCGAAGGCGTCCTTACTTACAACGGTCGCATTTATATTCCCACTAACTCCTCTCTTCGCCATTCTATTCCTCTCTTCGCTGTTCTATCCTCCAACGCCGTCATGACCACACTTCCACTGGCCACCCAGGCTATCTTAAAACACGCCAACTTGTTGCATCCAAATTCTGGTGGCCTGGCCTGGCCTCTTACGTTTGCCACTACATCGAGGGATGCACCACCTGTCAACAAAACAAAACAAATACTCATCCCACTATTCTGCCACTCACCCCCATTCGCTTGACCTGTACCCGCCCCTTCTAGCAGATCTCTTGTGACCTCATCACCGACCTCCCCCTATCTGGGGGCTTTGACTCTCTCTTGGTCATGGTCGACCATGGGCTTACCAAGGGGTGATTCTCTGCCCCACTAATAAAACCATAACTGCAGAAGGTGTTGCCATCCTTTTTTTCCTCTCAGTTTACAAACACTTCAGTCTTTTTGACAAAGTCATCTCTGATCGGGGACCTCAATTCGCCTCGGCATTTGCCAGAGAACTCAGAAAACTCCTCAACTACGACCTTGCCCTCTCCACCACCTATCACCCCCAAACAGATGGGGAAACCAAACGTGTCAACCAGGAGGTCGAGACCTACCTTCGGATCTTTTGTGGAGCACACCCTACGACCTGGGCCAACTTGATTGCCAATGCTGAATTTGCCCACAACCACCGCCCCCATTCCATCACCAACCAATCCCCGTTCTATCTCATGATGGGCTATGAACCCCATGCCCTCCCATCGGTCATCTCTGAAACCTCCCTATCCGCAGTCGCCTCCTGCATCAAGAACTTGACAGCTGCCCGTGATGAGGCCCTAGCAGCTCACGAACTCACACACCAAGTAATGACATCATGCAACCGGAGGAAGTTTAAACCTTTCAAGGAAGGAGATAAGGTTTGGCTCGAAGCCCGCAATTTGAAACAATTGGTCATCAACCCCAAATTTGCGCCTAAACGGGAAGGACCCTTCGTCATCACCAAAACCCTCTCCCCTATTGTCTACTGCCTCCGTATCCCCTCTACCTGGAAGATACACCCTGTCTTCCATGCCTCCCTATTGACCCCATACAAGGAAAACTCCGTGCACGGCCCTAACTTCCCCACTCCACCACCAGACCTTGTAGATGGTGAAGAGGAATACAAAATCGAGAAGATTCTGAAGCACTGAGGCTCCACCCGCTCCCGCTTGTATTTGATATGTTGGAAAGGTATACTGTGGAAGAAGACTCCTGGGTTCCTGAACGCGACCTCAAACATTTGAAGGCTGCCCTCCTTGATTATAAGAAACGACATCCAAAACACTTCCCCTCTAGTCCTCTCTCTCGCACCTAAACCCACCGACCACCCATCAACCGCTATGCCTTGCTCTGATGTCCCCACCGATGACTATTACCCTACCACCATTCCGGTCTCCATCACCCCCTCTTCTATCTCCTCAATCACTTCACCAGCTGTTACCTCGCCTACTTCTTCTGCTACTCTTTACAATCCTATACCCTTTGTTGAGGACATATCCATGCCTTCATCCTGCATCGCTTCTCCTGGCTGGGGCTCTCCTTCTCCTCCCCCTCACCACCCCCCTCTTGCTCCTCTTGCAGGCCCTGCTACTCCTGCCATGGTCGTCTCAGTAGACCTCCCTG
>JBBPSX010000681.1:0-10706 GCA_038093815.1 Neoboletus cf. brunneissimus | reverse complement strand
CGGCCCCCACCCTCGCTTATTTCACACCTGGCACTTTAGCTTGCACGTCCTTTTGACGTCCTCGCCCTTTGCCCGCACCCTTGGCCCACATTTGGGCTCCTCTTGATTCGTATACTTATATACCGGACACCTAGTACTCTTATTCCCTATCTTGATCTTGCCTGGTATTCCCCTAGTACCTCGCACCTGGTACCTCCCTTGTATCATGGACTTCCCCTAGCGTTGTAGCACCTGTACTTCGCACCTTGCCGATGTCCATCCCCTTGATGATCTTCTACTGCTGTCTGGCGCCCCCGTCAGGACTTCCTTGACTAGAAGATCCCACCAGGCCTACATTGCCAGCTACCCGGTTGGAATGTAACATCTATCAGCTGAGGGATCACACCAGATAGGAGTTCAAAGCTAGGTATGATGGATTAGGTCTAAGTTAAGGTACAGCCACTTAAGGCAGGCCTATATATAACATAGGGGAAACCTGTGCAATCTGAAGGGGAAGCATCCATATGTGGTAACCAGCACCAATAGCAAGCTATAGAAAGCAATAGCCTAGCACTGGAATCTATAGTAAGAGCAGAGTCCAAATAAATACCATAATAGGGTCTGAGACTTGCTATGTGACACAGCTATGGTAATACAACCGAAGGATGAGAGAGGATGACTAAGAGATAGATACTGAGAATGCAGTGCAACACTGCAGTGGTGATACAGCCTAAAAGTGAAGAAGGGAAGGCATAGAGCTGGGGATAGCCAAGGGGACCCAATAGAGCATATGCAGAGGGTGATGGCAGAGCCATGGGCCAGAGGGTGTCAAAGTGAGACCAGAAATGGGAACAGACAGTAGCTGGGGGCGTGATAGAGAAACACTGGGCTGGAGAGAGTAGCTCACAAGCAAGCACGTGAGCTAAAAGAGAAAATCATAACAGGAGTCACTCTCCTACCCCCCTCTCTCTTTGTCTGCCTCATTAACACTGCCCTATCTGATTGAATTAAATTTGCCTCATTGGCTGACTCTTGTGCCATTCAAGTACTCCAATCCCTTTTAGAGGAGACTTCTGCATTTCTTTGCTCTCATATCTCACCTTGGCAACTACTCAAGAGTATCCTCACCTACAATAGATACATTTATGTCCCAGCCAATCAGTCCCTCCATTACACCATCCTCTAATGCTGCCACAACCATGCTTCAACTGGCCACCCAGTGTTACGGTCACATAACAGAGGTACTCGCAATTCATACATATCTTTTTCTTTTGATCAGTTTCAAGTCATGTGACTAGTTCACATGCAATCATATGTCTAAGTTATTTCTTTTCTTACCTTTCTCTAGGAGACAATGGACTCCATGCAACTCTGAGATACCTCTTGAGAGTCATATGACAAGGTCATGTGCTAGTCCAGATCTCAGATGGACACTTTATCTATATTTGATTAGATTGTTTCTCACATTCATCTCCATTTATGCTTCTCTTCCATTCTACCACACTATGTGTGCACCTCATGTCTTTAATCTCCATTACACTTCCATTTCACATGCATAAGCCTCACATATTTAATTACCGTTCACCCTATGTCCTAGTATCTACAGATTTAGATATAACATGTACAAACCTAGTATGAATATATAAACCCAGAGGGCTACGGCTGGTATCCCCAGTCTAGTTCTCTTGGGAGTTCACCTCTTTAGAGATCCTCTCAGTCCTTTTTCCCTCTTGTTTGGTTTTTGTTGATTTGCCTAAGCCTAGCTTTAGAGCATTTTACCCAGGCTATTTTAAAACTCATCAACTCGTTGCCTCCAAATTTTGGTGACCTGGCCTCACCTCTTATGTTTGTCACTATATGGAGGATTGTGCCACCTGCCAACAGAACAAAGCAAACACCCACCCCACAGTACCCCCACCCACTTCCATCTGCTCCACCTGTACTCACCCCTTTCAGCAGATCTCCTGCAATCTTATCATGGACCTCCCTCTGTTCAGGGGCTTTGATTCTTTTCTGGTTGTGGTTGACCATGGGCTTACTAAGGGGGTGATTCCTTGCCTTATCAACAAGTTCATGACAACAGAAGGTGTTACGGTTCAACCAGGGAAGGGCGACCATAGACCCGAAGGTGAAAGCTCAAGTCAAAGAGGCGGAGGAAGGGCTGCTGAGGAGAGCTACCGGATGCATGAGAGAGGGCGAGGATCAGAGGTCCGAAGCCCAAGTCGACTCAGGTCAGAGTGCCTTGTTGTCGAGTACTAAGGATGCAACAGGCCTAGCCAGTCCAGTGACAGGCGAAAGCAGGTTGCGCAAAGGTGAGCTTCTTAGGAGTAGATTCGGGAAGCTAAGCTAGGGTACAAGTGTGCTAGCTAGCTGTTTAAGTAGTGTACCCTACTGTGCACAGACCGAGTCAGGAAAGGTAAGTACAGGGCAAAGGGGAGAGGGTGCGCATGGTGTCCGAGCGGGGGTACTACAGCAAGGGCACGAAAGGGAACGGAACGGAGGCAGTAGTCGGAAATGAAGAGCAGAGATGAAAAGGGGCACTGCCCGGGGTGGAGGGGAAGGGTTCGAAAGAACCCGGGCTAGGCTGTGTGGTTTAAGGTTTAAATGAATAGGCACCGACAGGAACCGGTGATGAGTCACGGTAAGATGAGTCATGGTTGAACAAGTCGAAGGAGAAGGCATAAGTGAGAAGAATGTAGCGTAGAGTCAGAGAAAAGTGTAGTCGTACGAATGAATTGTAACAGGAGGTGGGACGAGGTGGTGGTACTGGACGAGGTGGGGCGGCAGCAGAAGACAAGGATGAGTGGGTATTACGCGAGGATGAAGACGCTGCCGAAGACATTCGAGAGGTGTTGACACGTCGGTAAAGTGAGCAGCGGGAGCCGTAGTGACCTGGGGCCCAGCGAAGGCAGTGTGGGCATTGATAGTACTGGCAGTCGGCTCTCATGTGGCCTAGGTGGTGGCATTCGTAACAAGTCTCAGCATACCGTGGGTGGGATGGGGGGAGAGCTGCGCGCCCTTCGTGCCCAGTCCAGTGGGCCTCTACTCGCTCCATGAAGCGGATTTCATCATCATTCAAGGGGGAGGACGAAGCGGAGGGAATGTCGGGGGCGAGGGTGGAAAAGGTGGAAAGTTCCGTATCATATCGTTTAATCTCCTTTAGGAACTCCAGCATCCCGAGCTGGTACATGGCCATGACGAGGTTCCCTTCGAGTTCCTCCGTGATCTGATCAATTTGTAGCTCGAGGATAGCGACATGGGCGCTGGCTGAAGAGTTGGAGCATGCAGTGAGGAGGTGGAGGCGAGAATATTGAAGGTATGCTTTATAAAGAGCCCATAGGGGGGAGCAGAGGTCGAGGTGGGAGGAGACAGAGACCATAAGGCGAGAGTCGCGAAGAAGGGTGCATAGTTGTTGGAGCGCTTCGCCATCTGGGAGGTCGTCCCGGAGGCGATGGGCGAAGACAGGGAGGTCTACCGAGACGATCGTGGCGGGAGTAGCAGGGCCTGCAAGAGGAGTAGGAATGGGGTAGTGAGGGGGAGGAGAAGGAGAGCCCCAGCCAGGAGAAGCGATGCGGGACGAAGGCATGGATATGTCCTCAACAAAGGGTATAGGATCGTAAAGAGTAGAAGAAGGAGTAGGTGAGGCAATTGTTGACGAAGTGATCGAGGAAACGGAGGAGGGGGTGTTGGAGATCGGGACGGTGGCAGGGTAGTAGTCATCGGAGGGGACGTCAGAGCAGGGCATGGTAGTTGGCGACAGTTGGTGGGTTCAGCTGCGAGAGAAAGGACTGAGGGGGAAGTGTCTCGGGTGTCGTTTCTTATAATCAAGGAGGGCGGCTTTCAAATGTTTGAGGTCGCGCTCAGGGACCCAGGAGTCTTCTTCCGCAGTATACCCTTTCCAACGTATCAAATACGAGCGGGAGTGGGTGGAGCCTCGGTGCTTTAGAATCTTCTCGATTTCGTATTCTGAAATGGCCCAAAGCAAGGCTTAGGCAAAATCAACTAAAACCTAACAAGGAAGAGGAGAGGAACTGAGAGGAACTATTGGGTGTAAACTCCCAAGAGAACTAGACTGGAGATACCAGCCGTAGCTCCCTTGGTTTATATATTCATACTAATGTGTGTACATGTTGTGTCTAGATCTCTGATCTAGGGTATAGGGCGAACGGTAATTAAATAGGTGAGGCATATGCATGTAAAATGGAAGGTCACGGTAATGAAATGCATGAGGTGCACACACAGTGTGGCAGAATGGGAGATTAATAAAGACGGAGATGAATGTGTGAAAGAATATAACCATATATGGATAAAGTGTCCATCTGAGATCTGGACTAGCACATGACCTTGTCACGTGACCCTCAAGGGGTATCTCAGAGTTGCACGGAGTCCGTTGTCTCCTAGAGAAAGGTAAGAAAGAGAAATAAATAGACGTGGTGTGCACGTGATCTAGTCACGTGACTGAGAACTGAAAAGAAAGTGATAAGTACGAATCGCGAGTACACTCTGTTACGCGACCGTAACATATTCCTCTTCTCTGTCTATAAGGTCCGGGGGTGGAGCAGGGAAATTGGGGCCGTGCACGGAGTTCTCCTTGTATGGGGTCAATAGGGAGGCATGGAAGATGGGATGTATCTTCCAGGTAGAGGAGATGCGGAGGCAGTAGACGATAGGGGAGAGGGTTTCGGTGATGACAAAGGGTCCTTCCCGTTTAGGTGCGAATTTGGGGTTGACGACCGATCGTTTCAAATTGTGGGCTTCGAGCCAAACTTTATCTTCCTTCTTGAAAGGTTTAAACTTCCTCCGGTTGTGTGACGTCATTACTTGGCGTGCGAGTTCATGGGCCGCTAAGGCCTCGTCGCGGGCAGCTGTCAAGTTTCTGATGCGGGAGGCGACTGCGGGTAGGGCGGTTTCAGAGATGACCGATGGTAGGGCACAGGGTTCATAGCCCATCATAAGGAAGAACGGAGATTGGTTGGTGACGGAATGGGGGCGGTGATTGTGGGCGAATTCGGCATTGGCAATCGAGTCAGCCCAGGTTGTGGGGTGGGCTCCACAAAAGATCCAGAGGTAGGTCTCGACCTCTTGGTTAACACGTTCAGTTTCCCCATCTGTTTGGGGGTGATAGGCGGTGGAGAGGGCGAGGTCGTAGTTGAGGAGTTTCCCGAGTTCTCTGGCGAATGCTGAGGCGAATTGAGGTCCCCAATCAGAGATGACCTTGTCAAAAAGGCCGAAGCGTTTGTAGACGGAGAGGAAAAATAGAATGGCGATTCCTTCCGCAGTCACAGTTTTGTTGGTGGGGCAGAGAATCACCCCCTTAGTAAGCCCATGGTCGACCATGACCAAAAGAGAATTGAAGCCCCCGGACAGGGGGAGGTTGGTGATGAGGTCACAGGAGATCTGTTGGAAGGGGCAGGTGCAGGTGGATCGGATAGGGGTGAGCGGGGGAACAGTGGGGTGAGTGTTCGACTTGTTTTGCTGGCAGGTGGCGCAGCCTTCAACATAATGGCGAACGTAGGAGGTGAGGCCGGGCCACCAGAATTCAGAGGCGACAAGTTGGCGAGTTTTAAGATAACCCGGGTGACCTGTAGAGGGGTGGTCGTGGCAGCATTGAAGAATAGCACGGCAAAGAGAGGAGTTGGCGGGGATGTAAATCCGACCATTGTAGGTGAGGACACCTTCGAGGAGCTGCCAAGGGGAAGTGCGGGAATGAAGAAATGCTGGGGCGTCGTGGGAGAGGGATTGGAGTGCCTGAAGGGCACAGGGGTCGTCGGTCGAGGCGGATTTAATCCGATCAGAGAGCACAGTGTCAATAAGGCAAATGAAGAGAGAAGGGGGTAGGAGGGTAACGCCTTGGTTGTCTGTGTCACGGGGGAGATGATCTGGTCAGCGAGAGAGG
Source organism: Neoboletus cf. brunneissimus (assembly GCA_038093815.1). Lineage (NCBI taxonomy): Eukaryota > Fungi > Basidiomycota > Agaricomycetes > Boletales > Boletaceae > Neoboletus > Neoboletus cf. brunneissimus. The sequence continues at coordinate 4,831 of JBBPSX010000681.1, read as the reverse complement.
GCATCTGGCCCCACGAGTTGCGATCCTGGGACATGGACAATCTTAAGGTCGAAGTCAGCGAGGTCAAGGAGCCAGCGTGCCTGCCGGCAGTTGAGGATTTGGGGGGAATGGAAGTAGGTGAGGTTTTTGTGGTCGGTGAAGACCTGGACCGGGAAGGGGGAACCATGGAGGTAGTGGCACCAGGCTTTGAGGGCGCGGATGACAGCAAGGAGTTCTCTGTCATAGATGTCGTAGTTGCATTTTGCAGGGATAAAGGATTGGGAGAGATAGGAGCAGGGGTGCCAGTCGCCATTCGAGTCGGTTTGAAGAAGTATTGCTCCTGACGTGTACTTCGATGCGTCCGTGGCGATGGCGAAGGGGGTGGATAAGTCAGGGAGATGGAGGACGGGTTTCTCAAGGAAAAGCTGTTTAAGCCGTTGGAAGGCCGATTTGCAAGAGGGGGACCACTCCCATTCCATCGTCTTTTTTGTGAGGTCGATGAGGGGGCGGGCGATATTGGAGTAGTTTGGGATGAATCGCCGATAAAAGTTGGCGAAGCCAAGGAAGGATCGGACTCCTTTGACAGTGGTGGGTTGGGGCCAAGTGGAAATTCCTTCGAGTTTGACCAGGTCCATGGCGAGCTGGTCGGGTTTGATGATCATTCCGAGATATTCAACCTCATCGGCGGCGAAGGTACACTTTTTAAGTTTGAGGTGGAGGTCGAGCTCTGTCATGCGTTGGAGGATGCGTTTGGTTTGTTCTTCATGGGTTTTTGCATCGGGGGAGAAGATGAGGAGGTCATCCATGTAAATGACGAGCCATCCTTCGGCGATCATATCGGAGAAGGAGTCGTTCATGAACCGTTGGAACGTGGCAGGAGAGTTGGTCATTCCGAAGAACATGACCGTTGGTTTGAAGAGGCCTTTGTGGGTGATGAATGCACCTTTCCATTGGTGTCCATCTTTGATTCGGACGTTGTTATACCCCCATCGCACATCGAACTTAGTATAGAGCTTAGAGCCGCAGAGTTTATCGACGAGATCAGATATTAACGGGAGGGGGTAAGCATCGTGGATTGTATGCTCATTCAGGTACCGATAGTCTTGGCAGGGGCGGAGAGAGCCGTCCTTCTTTTTTACGAAGAAGAAGGGAGAAGTCTGGGGGGAGTTGGAAGGGCGGATCTTCCCGGTTTTAAGGTTTTCGTCTAGGAAGGCTTCTGCCGCGAGTCGTTCTTCTGGGGCAAGAGGGTAGGCCTTGGCAATTTTTGGTGTGAAGTTTTCATCAAGGTTGATTTCATGGTCATAGGGGCGGGACGGTGGCATGGCTGTGGCTTCCTCGTCGAAGACGGAGGCAAATTGGGAGTACTTGTTACAACTCGTTCTAGCCCCTATCCCTTTTTCGGCTCAACCCCTAGTCTCACACCTGTGAGAACCGTCTGTACACTTGTACCTCGCCCCTCATCCTCATCCCTCCTCGCCTAGGAAGACCGTCACCGTCCCTAACGTGACCTCCTTGCTTGGTCTTACGACCAGACACCACTCGGACTCCTCGTCATCCGTCCCCATCCCCACTCCGAGTTACCTCCTCCGCCCTACTCCCCGCCATAGACCTGTTCCCGTGCTTATCCAGGAACGCCCTACTTCCCCGTCACCTTGGACCCTCACCGGTCACATCTGGGGATCTTCCCCATCACCATCATTCGTCCCTGCATCTGCCCAGGATCTTCCCCTGGTGCCCTCGTACGCTTTCTCTTTGTTCCTATTCACCTTGACGTTCTTCATTTACCTTACCATTGGTGCCATCGGCACACCCCTTCATCCTAGTCATGCGTCATGCTGTAGTTCTCCCTTTGCCCCGCTTACGCGGCCCCCACCCTCGCTTATTTCACACCTGGCACTTTAGCTTGCGCGTCCTTTTGACATCCTCGCCCTTTGCCCACACCCTTGGCCCACATTCAGGCTCCTCCTGATTCGTATACTTATATACTGGACACCTAGTACACTTAATCCCTATCTTGATCTTACCTGGTACCTCCCCTGTACCTTGTACCTTGGACTCCCCCTAGCGATGTAGCACCTGTACTTCGCATCTTGCCAATGTCCACCTCTTTGATGATCTTCTACTGCTGTCTGGCGCCCCTGTCAGGACTTCCTCGATTAGAAGATCCTACCAGGTCTACGTCCCGGCCTACCCGGTTGGAACGTAACAGTACTCAGGGGGAAGTACAATGGGTTTCTTTGCGGCTTCGGCTGCGATGGCGAGGTTGGTGGCAGTGGTCAGCTTCCGGACGAGGAGGGAGTCTCTGAAAATGAAGCGGGAGCCGCACTTGAGGATGCGGTTGACAGTGTATTCGGTGTAGGTTGCCTTGATCCACTCGTTTTCAGAGAGGTGGTCAAGGTAGGAGTAGAGATGTGAGTCTTCGGATGGGGTAGTGTGTACATGTCTTCGAAGGTGAGGGGGTTCCGGGCGGTGGAACTTGGAGTTGTGGCGGTGAGTATCTGTTACTTGCGCTAGGAAGAGTTCCTCGGATTGGTTGATCGATTCGTCGAGGCGGATAGTGGGGGTGGCCCAGTCGATGGTCGGGTTGGCGGAGCGGAGCCAGGGGAGGCCGAGGATGAGGTTTTCATGTCCACAGTTCATGACGTGGAAGGTTACTCGTTGGGCGATTCCCTTGATGTTGACAAAGAGGTCGGCAGTGAACTTGATTACTCCGTCCTTGTTATAGGAGGCATTGACGTTTCGAACAAGGATGGGTTCCTTGAGGCGTCGGATAGGGAGGTGGTTTTTGTGGACGAAGTCCCAGTTGATGCAGGAGATGTCTGCACCACTGTCGATGAGGGCTTGGGTTTCGACGGCTTTCAAGGTGTGCGACGGTACGATGACTTGGACAGAGATTTGCATTTTCTTAGAGATATCTCGTACTAGTACAGAGGCACAAGAGGAGGTAGGGGAAGGAGGTGTCGGAGCTGCTTCCCCATTTAAAAACCCAAGGAGGTGTAGTGGACCCGACGTACGGTCGGGGTGTCTTCCTCGTCATCCTCGCAGTCTATCAGATTCGGAATGTCGTCCTTCTCCTTTCCTTTCCCCTTGTCCTTGGCTCCCTCAGCTACAACGTTTACCTGTTTGCGGGGAGAGGTAAAATGGGGGCATTGGGCTGATCCGTGACCCGGCTTGCGGCAGTGGAAGCAAAGCTTCTTCTCGATGCATTGCTTCTTGATGGCCGGGGTCATCTTCTCAACCTTGATGGCCGAGGTATCCATCGCGTTAGGGTCTTTCTTGGAGGTAGGGGTGGGGGAGAAGGAGTGGTAGTTCTGGCGCATGGGTTGTAGGTTCCGTTTGGCTATCTCGTTGGCTCGTTCCCATTGGGTTTGGAAGTGGACGGCTTTCGAGTACCAGTCGGTGATGGTAGTAGGGACGGTGTCGAGGGCCATGATGCACCTCATCATAGAGGTGGGGATTCCTGCGGCAAAATATCCAATGAGGACATTGTTGTCCTTGACGGCTGCCTGCTGGACCTTTCCTCGGAACTCCGCGATGTAGGTGAAGAGGGGAGGTTCGAAGGTTCTGTCTTTCTTTAGTGTCATCCGGGTGGTGGAGAGCCAGGCTATGGCATTTCCGACGGTGTCTTGGTGCCGGAAGGCTCTGTAGAACTCGGTGGCAAAGTCGGCAAATGTGCCGAACGTTACAGTGGTGGGGCCGATGGCGTTTCGGTGGAAGGCCGCCGCCCAGGTTTTGGCGGTTCCTTCGGTCATATACGAGAGGGCGAATGCGACCTTCTTGTTCTCATCGTTGTAGACGTCGGTGTTGACTAAGAGGTAAAACTGGACGGTGTCTGTTACGTTCTAACCGGGTAGCTGGAGACATAGGCCTGGTGGCATCTTCTGGTCAAGGAAGTCCTGACGGGGGCGCCAGACAGCAGCAGAAGATGATCAAGGGATGGACATAGGCATGGTGCGAAGTACAGGTGCTACAACGCTAGGGGGAGTCCAAGGTCCAAGGTGCAAGGTACTAGGGGAATACCAGGCAAGATCAAGATAGAGACTAAAGGTTCTAAGAGGTCCGGTATATAAGTAAACGAATCAAGAGGAGCCCAAATGTGGGCCAAGGGTGTGGGCAAAGGGCGAGGTCGTCAAAAGGACGTGCAAGCTAAAGTGCCAGGTGTGAAATAAGCGAGGGTGGGGGCTGCGTAAGCAGGGCAAAGGGGAAACTACAGCATGATGTCGGTAGGATGCATGACTAGGGCGAAGGGGTGTGCCGGTGGCACCAACGGTAAGGTAAATGAAGATCGTCAAGGTGAATAAGAACAAGGGGAAAGTGTACGAGGGGACCAGGGGGAGATCCTGGGCAGATGTGAGGACACAGGACGGTGATGGGGAAGATCCCCAGATGTGACCGGTGAAGGTCCAAGGTGACGGGGGAGTAGGGCGTTCCTGGATAGGCACAGAAACGGGTCTATAGCGGAGGGTAGGGCGGAGGAGGTAACTCGGAGTAGGGCGAGGATGGAAGACGAAGAGTCCGAGTGACGTCTAGTCGTTTGACCAAGCAAGGGAGTGACGTTAGAGACGATGACAGCCTCCCTAGGCGAGGAGGGACGAGGACGAGGGGCGAGGTACAGGTGTACAGACGGTTCTCACAGGTGTGAGACAGGGGCTGAGCCGAAAAAGGGATAGGGGCTGGGCGAGTTATAACAGTGTCCATCCATGTATCTGCTTTCTTGTAGTCTCCATCGAAGGCCTCAGGGGTTCCAATGCGGAGTTCGACAGGTTTGGTCAAGGACATCTTAGGGAAGGGAGGGGGAAGGGGTGGTCGAGTGATAGTAGGTGGGTGGTGTGAGGTGGAGGGGGCGGGGATG
>JBBPSX010000680.1:0-10709 GCA_038093815.1 Neoboletus cf. brunneissimus | reverse complement strand
GCATAGTTACATTTATTCTTGGTGCACTTCTCCGGTAACTTAGTTACCAAAGTCTTGGGTATGCCCGGACTATAAAAAGTTTGTACCCTAGATCTGAATGATCATCTTGTGCACTCGGCCTCGATCCCTCGCATCAAAACTCTCTGGCCACATCCTTCGTCGTCGTCCTCGTCGGTCCTCGTCCTTGATCGACTTTCCATCCGTTCTTCACTATCCGGTCCTCGTCCTTGACTGGTCTCGCTCTATTATCGTCGGTCTGACCCTTGTCCTTGGTCGGATTACTCATTTTCGTTCCGGATTCGCTTATTCACGACACTGTGATTTCCGAGAATTGCTCGGACACTTTTTTTATTTGCTCGGGTTTGTCGCAGCAACCCTAATCGACTAACCACCCTACTCTAGAACCCTTAGGGACGAGCTTACTCGCTCCCCTTGACACTTCCCCCCCTTGGTCCTAGACTATCTATCTGTTTTACAACGTAACACCACCAACCACCTCCACCAACTATGCCCTGCTCCGATGTCCCCTCCGACGACTATCACCCCGCCACCCTCCTGTCCTCAGTCACCCCCTCCTCTGTCTCCTCCATCACCCCATCATCAATCATTTCGCCTACTCCTAGTACTGCTATTTACAGTCCTATACCCATTGTCGATGACATCTCCATGCCTTCGTCACGCGTCGCTACTCCTGGCTGGGGGGCTTCTTCTCCTCCCCCTCAGCGCCCAGGTCTTTCTGGCTCTGAGGGACCTGCTGCTCCCTTGACCATCACGTCGGTAGATCTCCCCATTTTTGCCCACCGCTTACGAGAAGAACTTCCCAATGGGGAGGAGCTTTGCCAGCTACGCACCTTCCTTTGAGACTCCCGCCTCATCGTCACTGTCTCCTCCCACCTCGACCTATGCTCCCCCCTTTGGAGCCTCTACAAGGCGTACCTTCAATACTCGCACCTCTCCCTCCTCACCTCGCGAACCACCACCACCTCCAGCGCCCATGTGGCCCTTATGGAATTACAGGTAGAGCAGATCTCAGAAGAATTGGAGGGGCACCTTGTCTCTGCCATGTTCCAGCTAGGCATGCTTGATTTCCTGAAAGAAATTGACCGCTATCTTTTCGAACTTGCTACTTTCTCCACCCTCTCCTCCTCTCCACCCTCTGCATCCTCCTCACCATTAAACAATGACGAGATCTGCCTCATCAAATGGGTGGAAGCCCACTGGACTGGACATGAAGGACGTCAACCGTTACTCCTGTCACACCCTCGTTCTATCAATGCCCTAACTGCCTTCACTGGGCCCCCGGCAATCTCGGCTCCCACTGCGTGGTTCAATGACTTGTCAACCCCTCTCCACCAACTTCGTCAACATCTTCATCCTCACGTCGTACCGCTTCCTCCTCGTCCACTTCCAACCCACCTCGTCCAATACCACCACCTCATCACACCTCCTCTCACCCTCGTTGTCGGCCCACCCCTGCACCCCTTCGTCGTCCCGTGCCCACCCCCCCACGCCCCCGCACCCCCCAATACAATAACAACAACAACGTCTATGACGACATTGCCTGGGGCAACATCACGGGATCCCCCTATCACGGGTCGACCGACCTCTATTAAGGATCTGTTCACCAGTGGCTAACAGGATAGCAGGGGGGTAATGTTACAACTCATCCGTATGACTACTCTTTACGACTACTCTTTTTCCTTACCGTACACTCTTCTCGTCTATGCCTTCTCCTTTGACTCGTTCTGACTTGACTCATCTTACCGTGATTCATCACCAGTCTCTATCAGTGCCTGTTCATTTTACAACTCTAAAGCCACACAGCCTCGCCCAGGTTCCCTTTCGAACCCTTCCACTCCGCCCTGGGCAGCGCCTCTTTCATCTCCGCCTTTCATCTCTGAATACTGCCTCTGCTTCCCTCCATTCCATGCCCTTGCTGTAGTACCCCCGCTTGGACACCATGCGCACCCGCTCCCTTTCGCCCTTTACTTACCATTTCTGACTCGGTCTGTGCGCAGTAGGGTACACTATTTAAACCGCTAGCTAGTCTCCCTGTACTCTAGCTTAGCTTACCCAAATACACTCTTAACAAGCTCACCCTTGCGCGATTTGCTCTCGCCTGTCACTGGACTGGCTGAGGCTTTCATACCCCCTTTGTACTCGACAACAAGGCTTAAGACCTGAGTCGATCTGGGCCTCGGACCCTTGATCCTCGCCCTCTCCTGCGCCCCTTTGTCAACCTATCGCAGCCCTTCCCTTATGCCTGTGACTTGAGCTTCCACCTTCGGGTCTACGGTCGTCCACTCCTGGTCGAACCGTAACACCTGTCATCTTGGACCTTCACTGGTCACATCTGGGGATCTTCCCCATCACTGTCTTTTGTCCTTGCATCTGCCCAGGATCTTCCCCTGGCTCTCTTGTACACTTTCTCCTGCTTCTTGTTCATCTTGATGTTCTTCATTACCTTACCCTTTGGAACTATCATGCTTACCCCTCACCCTAGTCATGTGTCCTACCGACATCATGCTGTAGTTTCCCCCTTCTCACCCACTTATGCAGCCTTTACCTTGTCGATTTCACACTTGTCACCTAGGCTTGCATGTCCTTCTGATGTCCTCGCCCTTGGCCCACATTCAGGCTCCTCTTCATTTGCATAGTACTTATATTGGACCCTCGAGTACACTTGGATCCTAGCTTCAGCTTACCGGTTCTTCCCCTAGACTTGTACTTTGTCCCTACTGGCTATACCCCTTTGTATTCATGTACTCCGCCTATGCAACACCTTTGATCACCTTCTTCTGTCATCTGGTGCCCCCATTAGGACCTCCTCGATAAGAAGTTGCCTACTGGTCTACGTCTCAGGCCTACCCGGGTTCAAACATAACAGATGGTAGGCTGTAGAGAGGGCAAGGTCATAGTTAAGGAGCTTTCCGAGCTCTCTGGCGAATGCCAAGGCAAATTGAGGTCCCCAATCAGAGATGACCTTGTCAAAAAGGCCAAAGTGTTTGTAAATGGAAAGGAAGAAGAGTATGGCGATATCCTCCACAGTCACGGTTTTATTGGTAGGGCAAAGGATCACCCCCTTAGTAAGCCCATGGTTGACCAGGACAAGGAGAGAATCAAAGTGTTACGTTCCAACCGGGTGGCTGGAGACGTAGGCCTGGTGGCATCTTCTGATCGAGGGAGTCCTGATGGGGGTGCCAGACAACAGCAGAAGATGATCAAGGGATGGACATAGGCAGGGTGTGGAGTACAGGTGCTACAACGCTAGGGGAAGTCCAGGGTCCAAGGTGCAAGGTACTAGGGGAATACCAGGCAAGATCAAGATAGGGAACAAGTGTACTAAGTGTCTGGTATATAAGTATACGAATGAAGAGGAGCCCGAATGTGGGCCAGGGGTGTGGGCAAAGGGCGAGGACGTCAGAAGGACGCGCAAGCTAAAGTGCCAGGTGTGAAATAAGCGAGGGTGGGGGCCGCGTAAGCAGGGTGAAGGGAGAACTACAGCATGACGTCGGTAGGACACATGATTAGGGCAAAGGGGTGTGCAGATAGTGCTGTCAGTATGGTAAATGGAAGGAAACAAGGTGAATAAGAAGAAGAGAAAGCGTACGAGGGCGCCAGGGGAAGATCCTGGGCAGATACAAGGACGAATGACGGTGATGGAGAAGATCCCCAGATGTGACCGGTGAGAGTCCAAGGTGACGGGGAAGGAGGGCGTTCCTGGATAGGCATGGGAACAGGTCTATGGCAGAGGGTAGGACGGGGGAAGTAACTCAGAGTGGGGGCAAGGGCGGAGGACGAAGGATCCGAGTGGCATCTAGTTGTTAGACCAGGCAAGGGAGTCTCGTTGGAGACAATGATGGCCTCCCTAGGCAAGGAGGGACGAGGACAAGGGGCGAGGTACAGGTGTACAGACGGTTCTCACAGGTGTGAGACAGGGGCTAGAGCCGAAAAAGGGATAGGGGCTAGGCAAGTTGTAACACAAAGCCTCTGGACAAGAGGAGGTCAGTGATGAGATTGCACGAGATCTGTTGGAAGGGGTGGATGCAGGTAGAGTGGATGGGGGTGAGCAGGGGAACAGTGGGGTGGGTGTTGGACTTGTTTTGTTGGCAGGTGGCATACCCTTCAATGTAGTGGTGTATGTAGGACATGAGCCCAGGCCACCAGAATTCAGAGGCGACGAGTTGGCGAGTTTTAAGGTAACTTGGGTGGCCAGTAGAGGTGTGGTCATGGCAGCATTGAAGAATAGAGTGGCGAAGGAAGGAGTTGGTAGGGATGTAGATGTGGCCATTATAAGTGAGGACACTGTCAAGCAGCTGCCAAGGGGAGATGCAGGAGTGAAGGAATACCAAGGGTGTCATGGGTGAGGGATTGGAGTGCCTGAAGGGCACAAGGATCATCGGCCAAGGCAGACTTGATACAGTTGGAGAGGGTAGTGTCGATGAGGCAAACAAAGAGGGAGGGGGGTAAGAGAGTAACCCCCTGGTTGTCAGCACCATGGGGGAGATGATCTGGTCAGTATGAGAGGGCATTGGGTCCAGCAAGCTGGGACCTGGGGACGTGGACAATCTTAAGATTGAAGTCAGCTAGGTCGAGGAGCCAGCATGTTACAACTCACCTAGCCCCTATCCCTTTTTCAGCTCAGCCCCTGTCTCACACCTGTGAACACCATCTGCACACTTGTACCTCGCCCCTCATCCTCATCCCTCCTTGCCTAGGGAGGCTGTCATTGTCCTCAACATGACCCCCTTGCTTGGTCTAACGACTAGACACCACTCAGACTCTTTGTCTTTTGCCCTTGTCCCTACTCCAAGTTACCTCCTCCACCCTACCCTCTATCATAGACCCATTCCCATGCCTATCCAGGAATGCCCTTTCTTCCTGTCACCTTGGACCTTCACCAGTCACATCTGGGGATCTTTCCCATCACCGTCTTTTGTCCTTGTATCTGCCCAGGATCTTCCCCCAGCTCCCTCGTACACTTTCTCTTGCTTCTTATTCACCTTGTTGTCCTTCATTTACCTTACCATTGGTGCTATCTGCACACCCTTTACCCCGGTCATGCGTCCACTGATATCATGCTGTAGTATTCCCCTTCTCCCTGCTTATGTGGCCCTTGCCCTCGTTTACTTCATACCTGGCACTTTAGCTTGCACGTCCTTCTGACGTCCCTGCCCTTGGCCCTTGCCCTTGGCCCACATTCGGGCTCCTCTTCATTCATATACTTATATACTGGACCTCTTCATACACTAGTTCTTTACCTTGATCTTACCTGGTCTTACCTTGTACTTGGCCACCCCGGACTTCCCCTTGTGTTGTAGCACTTGTACTTCACACCCTGCCAATGCCCACCCCTTGATCATCTTCTACTGCTGTCTGGTGCCCCCGTCAGGACTCCCTCAACTAGAAGATACCACTAGGTCTACATCTCGGGCCTACCTGGATTCAAACGTAACACAGTGGGCCTGGCGATGGTTAAGGGTTTGAGGGGACCAAAAGTACATGAGATTTTTATGGTCCATAAAGACCTAGACAGGGAAGGGGGACCTGTGGAGGTAGTGTCACCTGTTACAATTTATTCGTACAACTACTCTTTTTCCTTGTCCTACAATACACTCTTCTTGTCTATGCCTTCTCCTTCGACCCATTCTAACGTAACTCATCTTACCGTGACTCATCACCGGTCTCTATCGGTGCCTGTTCATTTTAAACTCTAAAGCCACACAGCCTCACCCAGGTTCCCTTTCGAACCCTTCCACTCTGCCCTGGGCAGCACCTCTTTCATCTCTGCCTTTCATCTCCGAATACTGCCTCCGTCTCCCTCCATTCCATGCCCTTGCTGTAATACCCCCGCTCGGACACCATGCGCACCTGCTCCCCTTCGCCCTTTACTTACCATTTCTGACTCGGTCTGTGCACAGTAGGGTATACTATTTAAACTGCTAGCTAGTCTCCCTGTACTCTAGCTTAGCTTCCCGAATATACTCCTAACAAGCTCACCCTTGTGTGATCCACTCTCGCCTGTCACTGGACTGGTTGAGCCTTTCGTATTCTTTGTACTCGACAACAAGGCTTTGGACCTGAGTCGACCTGGGCCTCGGACCTTTGATCCTCACCCTCTCCTGTGTCCCTCTGTCAACCCCACCTTCGCCCTCTTCTTACGCCTGTGACTTGAGCTTCTGTTACGGTTTGACCTGGAGTGGACGACTGTAGACCCGAAGGTGAAAGCTCGAGTTGAGGGCGTAGGGGAGCGAAGGTTCGCCTGTGGGCAGAGACGCAGATGAGGGCGAGGATCGAAGGTCCGAGGCCCAAGTCAACTCAGGTCTGAGGCCTTGTCGTCGAGTTACAAAGGATGTGAAAGGCTCAGCCGGTCCAGTGACAGGCGAGAGTGGATCACGCAAAGGTGAGCTTGTTATGTGTATATTCGGGAAGCTAAGCTAGAGTACAGAGGCACTAGCTAGCGGTTTAAATAATGTACCCTACTGTGCACGGACCGAGTCAGAGATGGTAAGTATAGGGCAAAGGGGGGGGGAGTGCGCATGGTGTCCGAGCGGGGGTACTACAGCAAGGGCATGGAATGGAGGGAAACAGGAGCAATACTCAGAAATGAAAGGTGGAAATGAAAGGGGCACTGCCCAGGGCAGAAGTGAAAGGTTCAGAAGAGAACCTGGGTGAGGCTATGTAAGTTTAGAGTTTAAGATGAAAAGGTACCGATAGGAACCGGTGGTGAGTCACGGTTCAACGGATTACAGTGTAATGGGTGAAGGGAGAAGGCATAGGCGAGACGAGTGTATCGTAGAGCAAGGAAAAAGAGTAGTTGTGGAAGTGGATTGTAACAGCTTCCACCTTCGGGTCTATGGTCGTCCACCCCTGGTCGAACTGTAACATCACCAAGCTTTGAGGACACGGATGACAGTGAGGAGTTTCCTGTCGTAAATGTTATAGTTTCACTTAGCCAGGATGAACGATTGGGAGAGGTAGGAGCAGGGGTGCCAGTCGCCGTTTGAGTCCATTTGGAGGAGGATAGCTCCAGAAGCATACTTCAAGGCATTGGTGACAATGGTGAACGGGATGGATAGATCAGGGAGATGGAGAATGAGCTTCTTGAGGAAAAGTTGCTTAAGCCGTTGGAAGGCAGATTCGCAGGAGGGGGACCACTCCCACTCAGTTGTCTTTTTGGTGAGGTTGATGAGGGGGCAGGCAACATTGGAATAGTTTGGGATGAACCAGCAATAGAAGTTGGCAAAGCCAAGGAAGGAGCAGACCCCTTTAATGCTGGTGGGTTGGGCCAGGCTAAGATACCCTCGAGTTTGACTGGGTCCATGGCAAGTTGATCAGGGCAAACAATCATGCCCAGATATTTGACTTTTTCCACTGTGAAGGTGCATTTCTTAAGCTTGAGATGGAGGTCAAGCTCTGTCATGCATTGGAGGACACACTTGGTTCATTCTTCATGGGTGTTACGGTTCGACCTAGGGTAGGGCGACCGTAGGCCTGAAAGGTAGAAGCTCTCAGAACTAGGCAGGTGACGAGGGAGCCGGTGAGGCTAAAAGCAAGGATGCAGGTGGGGACGAGGATCAAAGGTCCGGAGTCCCAGTCGACTCAGGTCTAAGGCCTTGTTGTTGAGTTCGAAGGATGCGAAGAGGCTAGCCGGTCCAGTGACAGGCGAAGCCGAATTGCACAAAGGTGAGCTTCAAGGAGTAGATTCGGGAAGCTAAGCTAGAGTACAAGGGTGCGAGCTAGTCGTTTAAATAAGGTACCCTATTGCGCACAGACCGAGTCAGATATAGCAAGTATGGGGCAAAGGGGAAGGGGATGCGCATGGTGTCCGAGCGGGGGTACTACAGCAAGGGCACGGAACAGGGTGGGACGGAAGTAATAGTCGGAAATGAAGAACGGAGATGAAAGGGGCGCTGCCCGGGGTAGAGGGGAAGGGTTCGAAAAGAACCCGGGCTAGGCTGTGTGGTTTAAGGTTTAAATGAAAAGAAGTGTGACCGACCGTGACTGACAATCGCGTGGGAAGTAGGAGGCATAGGTAAGGGTAAGGCGAGCGGAAGAAAAGAAAGGAAAAGATAGACGTAGGAGAGAATCGTAACAATGGGTTTTGGCGTTAGGGAAGAAGATAAGGAGGTCATCCATGTAAATGATGAGCCATCCCTCGGTGATCATATCAAAGAACGAGTTGTTCATAAATTGTTGGAAGGTGGTGGGGGAGTTGATTATACCAAAGAACATGATAGTAGGTTCAAAAAGACCTTTGTGGGTGATGAAGGCACCTTTCCACTGGTGTCCATCTTTGATTTGGACATTGTTGTACCCCCATTGTACGTCAAACTTGGTATAGAGACGAGAGTCACGAAGTTTATCAACAAGGTTGGATATTAACAAAAGAGGATAGGTGTCTCAGATTGTGTGTTTATTCAGGTACTGATAGTCTTGGCAGGGGTGAAGGGTGCCATCCTTTTTCTTTACAAAGAAGAAGGGGGAGGCTTGGAGGGAATTGGAGGGGCGGATCTTTCTGGTTTTGAGGTTTTCATCAAGGAAGGCTTCTGCTGTGAGCTGTTCTTCAGGTGTGAGGGGGTATGCCTTAGCTATCTTTGGAACAAAAGACTTGTCAAGGTTTATTTCATGATTGTAAGGGTGTGATGGCAGCATGGCGGTGGCTTTCTCATCGAAGACAGAGGCAAACTGGGAGTATTCAGATGGGAGGACAACAGGTTTCTTTGCAGCTTCTGCTGCTATGGCGAGGTCGGTGGTGGTGGTCAGTTTTCAGACAAGGAGGGAGTCTCTGGAGATGAAACGAGAGCCACATTTGAGGATGTGGTTGACCACATATTCAGTGTAGGTGGCCCTGATTCAGTCATTCTCCAACAAGTGATTGAGGTAGGAGTAGAGATGTGAGTCTTCAGATGGAGTGATATGGATGTGCCTATGAAGGCGAGGAGTTTCTGGGTGGTGGAACTTGGAGTTGTGACAGTGGGTGTTATGATTCTTTCCTACGACTACTCTTTTTCCTACTCCTTTCCCTTCGCTTACCTATGCTTCTCACACCATATGCTTCTATCAGTCATGGTCAGTCACATTCCCTTTCATTTAAGCCTTAAACTACACAGCCTAGCCCAGGTTCTATTTCGAACCCTTCCCCTCTGCCCTGGGCAGCACTCTTTTCATCTCTGCCTTTTATTTCAGAGTATTGTCTCTGTTACAACTCGCCTAGCCCCTATCCCTTTTTCGGCTCTAGCCCCTGTCTCACACCTGTGAGCACTGTCTGTACACTTGTACCTTGCCCCTTGTCCTTGTCCCTCCTTGCCTAGGGAGACCGTCATTGTCCCTAACGTGACCCCCTTGCTTGGTCTAATGACTAGACACCACTTGGACTCTTCATCTTCCATCCTTGTCCCCACTCCAAGTTACTTCCTCTGTCCTACCCTCTGTCATAGACCCATTCCCATGCCTATCCAGGAATGCCCTACTTCTCCGTCACCGTGGACCTTCACAGGTCACATCTGGGGATCTTCCCCATCACTGTCCTTTGTCCTTGCATCTGCCCAGGATCTCCCCCTGGCGCCCTCGTATGCTTTTTCTTCTTCCCATTCACCTTGATGCTTTTCATATACCTTACCATTGGTGCTATCAGCACACCCTTTGCCCCAGTCATGCGTCCTACCGATGTCATGCTGTAGTTCACCCTTCGCCCCCACTTACGCAGCCCTTACCTTAGACATTTCACACTTGTCACTTCGGCTTGCGTGTCCCTCTGATGTCCTCGCCCTCTGCCTGTTACAACTCGCCCAACCCCTATCCCTTTTTCAGCTCAACCCCTGTCTCACACCTGTGAGAACCACCCATACACTTGTACCCTGCCCCTCATCCTTGTCCTTCCTCGCCCGGGGAAGTCGTCACTATTCCTAATGTGAAACCCCTTGCCTGGTCTAATGATTAGACACCACTCAGATCCTTCACCTCCCGACATCACCCCACTCTGAGTTACTTCCTCCGCCCTACTCTCCGCCGTGCACCCATTCCCGTGCCTACCTTGGAACGCCCTACCTCCCCATCACCTTGGACCTTCACCGGTCACATCTGGGGATCTTCCCCATCACCATCATTTGTCCTTGTATCTGCCCAGGATCTCCCCCTGGCGCCCTCGTACGCTTTTCCTCGTTCTTATTCACCTTGTAGACTTTCATTTACCTTACCATTGGTGCTATCGGCACACCCTTTGCCCCAATCATGCGTTTTACCGATGTCATGCTGTAGTTCACCCTTCGCCCCCACTTACACAGCCCTTACCTTGGACATTTCACACTTGTCACCTAGACTTATGCGTTCTTCTGACACCTTCGCCCTTCACCCATGTCCTATACCCATATTCAGGCTCCTCTTCATTTGCTATCCTTATATATAGGACAATCTTAGCTAGTAGTTCCCCAGTCTCAGCTTACTGGTTCCCCCCCCGATCTTGTATCTACCGGTTCCCCTCCCAGACCTAGTCCCTACCAGTTATACCCCTTGTATTCATGTATCCCACCTATGCAACACCTTTGATTGCCTTCTTCCGTTGTCTGGCACCCCCATCAGGACATCCTCAATAAGAAGTCGCCTACCGGTTTACGTCTCGGGCCTACCCAGGTTCAAACGTAACAGTCTCCATTCCATCCCATTCTGTGCCCTTGCTGTAGTGCCCCCACTCGGACACCATGCACACC
>JBBPSX010000679.1:0-10709 GCA_038093815.1 Neoboletus cf. brunneissimus | reverse complement strand
AGATCACCATCATATTGCTGTGTCTACATGGCAAAGCTACAACCTCACAGAATGGTTGAGTAAGTGTGGGGGGGACCCCGCTGTGAATGTGCATTCCATGTTCAAGCAGATTCAGTTGCTTTATGACTGACTATGTGACTGATTGACTTACTTCCTTGACGCAGGACTTTCTACTGCACCTTAAGGACCATCTATTAGGTTGTTTATGGGGCCTCAATTACAACGGTGATGAGTATGATTTCAGTGACAAGGACTGCCACTGTGTAATTATCCTGGATAACAAGATCTACCAATACACGTATTTACGAATCAACTACACAATATATGACCTGTGGCAGGACCAAGATTCAATCAACCCCCATTCCCATCCAGACATTATGTTATTGTTGCAAGAGGATGAGCATTCATATTCATATTGGTACACTCACATTTGTCTTGTCTTCCATGCAATGGTAAAACATCACAACAACATCATGTCTCCATATTCCAACGCAGAACAGGTGGATGTCCTATTCGTGCATTGATGTTATGTTCAGACCTGGGTAGGCCCAAGACATAGACTGGATGATAGCTTTGTATCGAGGAAGTCCTGACGGGGGCACCAGACAGCAGATGAAGACTGATCAAAGGTGGGATGACATAAAAGAAGCAACTAGGGTACAAGTGTAGCTTCCAGGGGAGTATCCAGTGGGTATCCAGTAGGCATCTGGTAAGATCAAGATAAAGAACAAATGTACAAGAGGGTCCAGTATATAAGTATACGAATGAAGAGGAGCCTGAATATGGGCTGAGGGCATGGGCAAAGGGTAACAGTGTCATAGGAATGTGCAAGTATGTATAGTGACAGGTGTAAAATGTTGAAGGTGAAAGGCTGCATAAGCGGGAGCAAAGGGTGAAACTACAGCATGACATCAGTGAGATGCATGGGTAGGGCGAAGGGTGAGCATGGATAGCTCCAAGGGTATGGTATATGAAGTGTCAAGTGTGAATAAATAAAAAGAGAGCGTACAAGGGAGCCTTGGGGGAAGATCCTGGGCAGATACAAGGACTAATGATGGTGATGGGGAAGATCTTCAGATGTGACCAGTTGTTATGACCTTATAGGGACTAAGGTCTGAAACACTGGCCGGACACACTTATAGCTTTGTACACCAGAAACTCGCGAGGTAAGAATAGAGAGGTGGGGTAGTCAAGTGCCAAAGTCGCGTCTGTTAGAATCCCAATAACCCCACAAGGCAAGAGACACAGCTCAGCCCGCTAGTAAGGTCTGAAGATCAGAAACGAAGTGGATTAGACTGGGGATTCCAGTCACAAAGTATCTACTTTATATATGTTACAGGGATGGGCACGGACCAATCTTGGCATGGGAATTATTACGAATGATGATGAGTAATGTGAGAAAAATGAGTAAGGAAAGAAGCAACACGTGAGAGAAGAGCGGAAATTAATAGCACGTGCTGATGATGTCATGGGTCTAGACCTGATCACGTGTGTGTTCCCACGGTCACGTGCATGCATCGAGTGAATGAGAGGATAAAATGTTGTACAAGTTTAAAGTGTAAAAATGGAAAATAAAGCATATAATATTACACCAGTGAAGGTCCAAGGTATTGGGGCAAAGGGTGGTGCCAAGGTAGGGACAGGAACGGGGGTACAGCGGAGGAGGTAACTTGGAGTGGGGACAAGGGTGAAAGATGAAGAGTCTGAGTGATGTCTAGTCATAAGACCAAGCAAGGAGGTCACATTAGGGACAATAACGGCCTCCCTAAGCAAGGAGGGACAAGGACGAAGGCCAGGGTACAGGTATGAGGCAGGTTCTCACAGGTGTGTGATAGGGGTTGAGCCAAAAAGGGATAGGGGCTAGGTGAGTTGTAACAGTTGATTCCAACGCAATTCAAATTTCAGCTCTGGATGGGACACTAAGTGGTTACCCTGGCTTCAGTTTTTTGATGAAGAAAACCTCACTGATGCTTTTGGTTTCATAGACCCAGTTTCTGTCATTCATGGGGTCCATCTGATCCCTGCATTTGAATGGGGTTTGACTAATGAATTATTGGGACCTTCATTCATGTGACAAGAGCTGGAGATGATCAAATTGAACAAAGATTGGTCTTTCTACTACATTAACATGTAAGTTTGTTTTTACATGTGTTTCATATACTAATTCTCCTCAAGTTTTGTGGACAGGGATATGTTCATGCGCTTCCGAGGGGGAGGGATTGGCCACCAGGTCACCCAGGAATGGGACAAGTTTTTGCAGTGTAAGGAATGTGACCTGCCACCAGACAATGAAGGTATTGGCAATGACCTTGAATCTGAGGACTTGGGAGATGAATCAGAGGGGAAGATCGGAATGGAGAAGGGTGATAGGGTAGATGAAGAGAGAAATGGGGTTACGAATTCCAAGTCGGATGAGAGTAAGGGTGAAGAGGATAATGTTATCATTGCAGACAAAGGAGAGGAGCTCAACAAAGAAGTATGGGCTCGAGAGGGTTATGGCTCACTATAGTTACAATACAATCATTGGCACTGATTTGTCTTTCACATGATTTGCAAGATGTTAATATCTTGTATTATTGGAATGATGGATAACTACCAATGACTATGAGATTGCAATATATGGAGGTGCACCGAGGCTCACAACCTCCTGATATAAGCAACCAGCCATGACTAACTATCCTCACATGCTGTCAGGGAAACTCAGTCATATCAGGCAATCTTATGATTTTGCAATTTTTGTGATGCTGCATAGCCACATGTCATCGACCTGACATTCCAAGTTGTGAATTTTTGTGAGTGATCTTTTTGCCTAGTAAGCACTGGCAGGGCTCATAACCTGTAGAATACTTTAGTAGTCACTATAATATTAGCAATAGCTAATTACCTGTAGAATACTTTAGTAGTCACTAAAGAAGAGCTACAGTACAATTGTTCAAAGTAGTCCATATGCTTAAGTAAGCAGTGGCTGTAAGGCCACTTACCATTTATATCTCCAACATTCCAATCTACTGAAAAGACCAAAGAGTCAATGAGAGTGTTGAGGGAAAGGAGAGAAGGGTTGTTGCAAGGAAACAAATGATTCTGCACTAAACAGAATTTGGAGGAACCAGGTTTTGGAATGATGTCCAGAGGGGTGGTGCAAAATGGGCCAATGATAGACTCTAAGTGATCGGGTGTGAAAGGACCTATAGTGAGGAGAGATGAGAAATAAATAAAACAGTAAGGTAATACTGACCAGAGTAATGTTTGGCTTGCAATTCAAACTTGATGTAAGAGAGGATGAAATCTAAGTGATTCAAAGCAGAATAATGGTTGTTTGGGGTAAAAGACAAAGACTGGGAGAATGAATCCAGAACGCTGATCCTTCAACTGAAATGGATGCCTTTTGAAACGTCCGCAAACTCCTCCAAAGCACCAGCCTCAGAGAGGAGCTTCTCCCATTTTGACCAGATGAAAGGAGTTATGATTGGGAGGAAGCTGTCAAATGCTGCATACTTGTGCTAAGTGGGGGCCACCACAACAAGAGCAGATGTAAGCATGGAAGCAGTTTGCTTCCCTGCAGCCTCATCCATTGAAGTGGAAGCAAACTTGGCTGCCTTGGGTGATGGACCAGGATCTGTTTGAGAAGGAGATGTAAGCAGTTTTGGTAAGGCCACATGCCCACTTTCTATACCTGGGGGTGCCATAGAAGATGCAACGGAGGGTATGGTTTTCATAGTGAAAGGAAGGGGGGGGAGGGCTGAACCTGGTACGGTCGTGTAACAGAGCATACTCGCAATTCATACTTATCATTTTTCTTTGACTAGTTCCAAGTCACATGACTAGCTCACGTGCAACACCATGTCTAACTTATTCTTTTCTGACCTTTCTTTAGGAGATAATGGACTCTGTGCAACTCTGAGATATCTCTTTGGGATCATGTGACAAGGTCATGTGCTAGTCCAGATCTCAGATGGACACTTTATCTATATTTGATTATATTCTTTCTCATGTTCATCTCCATCTCATGCTTCTCTTCCATTCTGCCACACCGTGTGTGCACCTCATGTCTTTAATCTCTATTACACTTCCATTTCACATGCATATGCCTCACATATTTAATTACTGTTCACCCTATGCCCTAGATCATAGATTCAATCACAACATGTGCATATAATAGTTTGCATATATAAATCCAGAGGGCTACAGCTGGTATCCCCAATCTAGTTCTCTTGGGAGTTCACCACTAAAGAGATCCTCTCAGTTCTTCTCCTCCTTTCCAGTTGGTTTTAGTTGATTTGCCTAAGCCTTGCTTTGGGTCATTTCACTAGAACTAGACTATCAATTTCAGCTTACCCTTTTCAACTTTAACCTTCATCATCTGCATCAGCAAGTGTATTGACCAATTCCTCATTCAAGTTCAGACTAGGTGTACTCATCAAAGGCACTAGTGCTGTTTGTCTTCCACAGGTCACTCTGATCATTCCCAACTCCAGACAGGGGGCCAGCAGTCTCGCTTGACCATCCTTATGTCGCAAGTAGGGGGCTGCAAGGGGCCTTGCCCATGGATAGAGAGTGGGAATTAGTAGTCACTAGCAGAGATCAGGAGCAGGTTGCTGCAGCCAGAGAGGCACCGAACCCTGTGCATGGAGAGACACCCTCAGAGCCATCACTGGCTACAGCGTTTTTAAGAACTCTTGATTTTGGACCTGGGTTAGAAGATTATCTCATGAATCCTTACGATGAGGAGAACTTTTAACACCTCACCAACCACTTAGTGTGAGGCAGCCCACTCAGCTTATCCATCGGCCTCACATTAGACCAGACATCTATGCTTGGAGAGAGCAGGTACTCACCCAGGCCACCAACACCCCTGCTGCAGAGACAGGGAGAGTGGTCTTATGACCCCAACAATTATGAAGGAGAACCAGAGTATCTGACCTCCGTTTGTATGCCACTGCCACCCAGATTCCCATCAATTATTCCTGACCTACAAGAGACTGGGGGCATCTACTGGTACAACGGACTTATTCCAAGACTCAAAACAGTTCACATAAAGCGGGAAAGAGAAGAGACCCCAGAGTTAGAGGAAGCTCCAAAACCAAAGAGGCAGAAGAAAGAATATTGCAGACAGATATAGAGACTGAAAGAAGGAGAGCCTTTGTCAGATGAAAATTACACTACAAAGATGCTTAGGCCTTGCTTGTCACTCCACAAGCCTTCTCAATACCTCTAAAAATATTACAAATTTCCATTTTTCAATATAACTTCCCTCCCCACTGTCCTCACAGAAGCCCTTTCCAATGCCACTCAGACCAAAGGAGTCTGGGGGAATTTAGCATTGCAACTCCGACTATTTATGGAAGTGCAACAACAAGAGCTCGAAACGACGAAGCTCATGAACAGACAACTATATGCCACAGTAGAGCAATTGGAGACACAAGTGGTGGCACCGTCCACCTCCAAGGGAAAACAAATGGAAGGAGGCTTGATATCCTCAGAACCAAAGCTGTCAAAAATATTCCAAGACCCCAGAAACTTCTCAGGAAAGAAGGGGAAAGAATTTGAAGAATGGTGGACCAGAATAAAGACCTCGCAATCTATAAACTTGCAAGCCTTAGCAGGGCAAAATGGCATCTGCACTGTCTTCAGCAGAATGACTGGAGGAGACACAGGAGCGTTCACAAGGGCCCACCTGGCCAAAATGCTGGAATCAGGCTACCAGCTAGAACCATGGGAAGATTTTGCCTATGCAATCAAATCTCACTTCCAGTCTTTCACCAAAAAGGACTGGAACTGAAAAATGTTGCAGAACCTAAAACAAGGTTCAATGACCATGGACTCATTTCTGGTCAAATTTGACACTTACGCCCCGCTCACCAATTGGAATGAAGATCGGCTAATCGAGATCTTAGAACAAAATGCCAATCAAACCATCGTAGAGTGGCTGATATTACAAAATGGGAGAGATGATCTCCTATACAAGTTCAAAGAAGCCTTGAGAACCGCTGGCTCACAAAAGCAGCTACTGTCTTTCATAAGCAAAGGAACGGCCGACCAGGCCAAATCAAGAGACCCTGACACCATGGTGTTAGTGCAACAAAGACCAGGAAAGGACCAGTCAAGTGTCACAATTGTGGAGGCGACCACTTTGCCCATGACTGCAAAAGACCCAAGAAGCAGTGCAGTGAATGTCAATTCCTAGGGGGCGGTCATAAGAAGACCTGCTCCAAATACAAGCCGAAGACTGATAAAGTGTGCCAGACTTGGGCTGCAGAGATAAAAGAGTCCAAGGACTGCAAGGGCAGCGAATCCAAGGCAGCCACCTCCTGGGATGAGGATAAAAGCACCAAAAAGGACAAAGGAAAAGGCAAGGAGAAGGAATGGTCCAAATCCATTGCCGGCATGTCTCTCAATGAAGCAAGAGCATGGTTCAAGGATTACGGGATGTTTGTGTCAAAAAATTAGAACGTTCAATGCACGTATCTGGGTGTGCCACGGACATTAACCGATTCACACACTTATCTGTAGAGGAAACCAAAGATGACAGAGAATCTGCAGATCCATCTATTTCATTATCTCCTTCACATGGGCAGTCTTTGCTAGACAAAGATGGCAGGAGTAAACTTGTGATAAATCCCACTTTACCCCCTTCACCCCTTTCAGAATTTCCAGATGACATTTTCATGCGAAATGCACACATCAAGAGAGAGGTTCTCATGGAGATCTCAATCTCACCAGCATCTTATTCTGGAAGAAAATCCCGAAAATTCACAAAAACACACACTCTACTTGATTCAGGAGCAAACATGACTTTTATTGACAAGAAATGGGCAGAAACCCACAACCTTCCTTTAATGATGCTTGAGCGTCTGATCCCTGTATACAACATTGATGGAACCAAGAATTCAGTGGGTTCCATTATACACAGTGCAGATCTTATTTTAGAGTTCGACAGCCACCGTGAACAAGTTACAGCCGAAGTCACGGATCTTGGCAAGAATGCTTTCATTCTCAGATACTCTTGCCTCAAGCATCAGAATCCAGAGATTGACTGTACCTTTGGTCCAGTCAAGATGACTCGTTGCCCAACACACTGCCATGCACTGCAAGACGCTCCTTATTACACACAAAGAGTGGACCACAAAGAATTGAATATCCAATATGAAGTATACAATGCCATAAAGAAGCTAGAAGCTGACATTGCCAAAGCTGCTCTAGAAGAGCAAAAAGAAAAGCCTAAAGAGAAAACTCCCAAAGAGTTAGTACCCCTGGCTTATCACAGATATTTAGACATTTTTAGCAAGAAGCAATCAGAGAGAATGCCCAAGAGGAAACCTTGGGACCACACAATTGATCTTAAAGGTTACATCCTACAAAAGGGCCATTTGATCCCTCTATCACCTCAGGAGCAGGAAGAAGTCAACACATCCATTGATGACCAGCTCGCAAAAGGCTATATTAGACCTTCTAAGTCCCCTCAGACATTGCCGGTCTTCTTCATTCCTAAAAAGGATGGTAAAAAGCGGATGGTTCAAGATTACCGCTACCTTAACAAAGGTACCATCAAGAACAAATACCTCCTCCCATTGATTTCTATGTTCGTTGAACAGCTCAAAGGAGCTAAACTATTTACGAAGATGGACTTACATTGGGGATACAACAACATCCACATTAAGAAAGGTGATGAATGGAAAGCCACATTCACATGTCACCAGAGAGCATTTGAACTCCTCATTATGTACTTTGGATTATGCAATTCCCCTGCGACCTTCCAAGCGATGGTCAATGATATCTTTGCTGACATGGAAGGAGTCGTTGTTGTTTACATTGACAACATCCTTATTTTCACGAAAACAGAAAACCAAGCAGAACATGATAAAATCGTACTTGAAGTACTCAAAAGGCTGGAAGAAAATGACTTGTTTGTAAAACCAGAGAAATGCACCTTCTCGACCGATGAAGTAGATTTCCTCAGCATGATAGTTTTGAAGGACAGCATCTTCATGGATCACCAAAAAGTCACTGCCATAAGGGAATGGCCAGCACCAAAAACAGTTAAAGGAGTGTGGAGCTTTTTAGGTTTGGCGAACTTCTATCGCCGCTTTATTAAAGACTATGCCAAAGTGGCTAGACCACTTCATGATCTTATGAAAAAGAATGAACCTTTCCATTGGGAAGAAGCCCAGCAAAGCACATTTGACATGCTCAAGTTATTCTTTATCACTGCACCAATATTAGCTTATCCAGATGACACATGCAAGTATCGCCTAGAGTGCGACACATCAGATTTCACTACAGGTGCTGTACTCTTGCTTAAGAAGGATGATGGCCTCTGGCACCCTGTCACCTTCTCTTCTCATACTATGACCCCGCAAGAGTGGAATTACCCAATTCCTGATAAGGAGATGCTTTTGGTCATTTAAGCACTGGAGCAGTGGCATCACCACTTGGAAGGTGCAAGGCACACTTTCGAGATATGTATGGAATGACCACGCGAACCTGCAATGGTTCATGACTCAACAAGATCTCAATCACCGCCAGGCAAGATGGGCTATGTAGCTTTCACATTTTAATATGACCTGGCATTACAAACCAGGATCCACTATGACTAAACTGGATACTCTCTCTAGACGAGAAGATTATGCTGAAGGCATTGAAGATGACAATAAAGGAGTAACTGTTATTTCCCCGGAGAAGATCCGATCTAGTATCATAATCAACGATGATGGGGCTATGCTTCACCAGAAAATATTTAATGCCACGTGCTTGCTCAGTGAGGCAGACGTGCAAGCTTTAGCAAAGAAAGGCATCGTTGCTGATGAACAGGATAGTGTCCTATTCAACTTCTATGGGTGTATCTATGTCCCTGACTCTAACCTTCTCAGGATGGAAATCCTCGAGAAACACCATGACTCCCCCGTAGCAGGACACCCAGGTTATGAGAAAATGCTGGACCTGTTGCAACATAATTACTATTGGCCAGGAATGGCTACATTCATGAAATCTTATGTCACTTGATGCGAAACCTGTTCATGGTTTAAAGGCATGAACACAGCCCCAGTAGGCTTGTTACAACCCTTACCGATTCCGAACACCCTGTGGGAACACATCACAGCCGATTTCATTACAGGACTTCCCCTTTCCCATGGCCATAACGCTATTCTCACTGTTGTAGATCAACTCTCCAAGGAAGTGGAATTGATTCCATGTTCCAACATATGCTCAGCCCTGGACATAGCCAGGCTATTCCTTAACCATGTTTGGAAGCATCACAGTCTTCCTAAATCTATCACATCAGACCGGGTTGTCAGTTTGCCACACAAGTTATGAAAGAGGTTAACCAGGCCCTCAATATTCAAACTAAATTATTCACTTCTTTCCACCCTTAAATGGATGGACAATCAGAAATTGTAAACAAAGAAGTTGGAAAGTTCCTTCACATCTTCTGCTTTGATAAGCAAGAAGCTTGGGCAGATTGGCTTGCTGTTGCTTAATTTAGCATTAATAACAAAAAGCACACGACGACTAAGAAGTCACCTTTTGAAGTCACACAATCGTATGAACCTCATATGGGCATTGAGCCCCTTTCACAGAACAAGGCACCAGCAGCACAAGAGTTCATGAAAAATATGAAGGCAGTCATAAATGACATGCACAAAAACATGGAAAAAGCTCAGCAGCAAATAAAGTTGCAGGCAGATAAGCACCGCTCAGATGCACCAGAGTACACTGTTGGCCAAGAAGTTTGGCTTGCTATGGAAAACTTGCGCTTTGCATGTGCATCAAAAGAATTATCTGAGAAGTGGCTTGGTTCCTTCAAAATTCTCGAACTCATTGGCCAGAATGCTGTTAAACTACTTTTACCCAAATCTATGCAAATCCACCCAGTTGTCAACATCTCTAGGGTGAAACCCTACTGTGAACGTATGGAGGGGCAATCCTCGTACCACCCAGGACCAGTAACAGTCACCAAGGACTGTGATAACAAATGGGAGATTGATTATGTTATCGACTCTCGCCTCAAACGAGGCAAACTTGAATATTTAGTCCATTGAAGAGACTACAATGAATCAGACTGAACATGGGAGCCGAAATCTAATTTGTTGAACACAAAAGATGCAGTCTGAGAATTTCATGAAGCCCACCCATCAGCACCTAGAGCATTGAGTATCCCACCCAATCAATTTATGCTCTTATTTTCTAAATGACCCAAACCTTTCACTTCTCTTTCTTCAAAGCACATCTCCTATAATTGTCTGGAAGCTGATTTATAGAGAGGGGGTAGTGTTACAGTCGTGTAACAGAGCGTATTTGCGATTCATACTTATCATTTTTCTTTGACTAGTTCCAAGTCATGTGACTAGCTCATGTGCAACACCACGTCTAACTTATTCTTTTCTGACCTTTCTCTAGGAGACAATGGACTCCGTGTGACTCTGAAATATCCCTTTGTGATCATGTGACAAGGTCATGTGCTAGTCCAGATCTCAGATGGACACTTTATCTATATTTGATTATATTCTTTCTCATGTTCATCTCTGCCTCATGCTTCTCTTCTATTCTGCCACACCATGTGTGCACCTCATGTCTTTAATCTCTGTTACACTTCCATTTCACATGCATATGCCTCACATATTTAATTACTGTTCACCCTATGCCCTAGATCATAGATTCAATCACAACATGTGCATATAATAGTTTGCATATATAAATCCAGAGGGCTACAG
>JBBPSX010000674.1:0-10740 GCA_038093815.1 Neoboletus cf. brunneissimus | reverse complement strand
ATGGCCTCCCTAGGCGAGGAGGGACGAGGACGAGGGGCGAGGTGCAAGTGTACGGACGGTTCTCACAGGTGTGAGACAGGGGTTAGACCGGAAAAGGATAGGGGCTAGGACAAGTTGTAACACCAGCTAGGCATGCTGGAGCTTCTGAAAGAGATTAAGTGATATGACACGGAGCTCTCTACCTTTTCTACCCTTGCTCCCGACATCCCCTCCGCTTCTTTCTCCCCGCTAAATGATGAGGAAATCTGTTTCATGGAGCGAGTAGAGGCCCATTGGACTGGGCATGAAGGATGCATGGCTCTTCCCCCATCTCACCCTCAGTATGCCAAGACTTGCTATGAATGCCACTGCCTGGGTCACATCAGATCGGACTGTCAGTACTATCAGTGCCCACACTGCCTTTGCTGGGCCCCAGGTCACTTTGGCTCCCATTGCCCACTTTACCAATGTATCAACCCCTCTCAATCGTCTTCGACAACATCTTCATCCTCACATCGTACCCACTCATCCTTATCCTCTGCTGCCGCCCCACCTCGTCCAGTACCACCACCTCATCACACCTCCTCTTGTTACGGCTCGACCGGAAGTGGGTGACCATAGACCTGAAGGTGGAAGCTCGAGCTAAAGACGTGGAATACAGGGGGTACTGGGGAGGTGAGGATCTATGGTCCAAGGCCTGGGTCGACTCAGGTCTGAGGCCTTG
This sequence comes from Neoboletus cf. brunneissimus, assembly GCA_038093815.1. Taxonomy (NCBI): domain Eukaryota; kingdom Fungi; phylum Basidiomycota; class Agaricomycetes; order Boletales; family Boletaceae; genus Neoboletus; species Neoboletus cf. brunneissimus. Next base: position 10,037 of record JBBPSX010000674.1, on the reverse strand, counting down.
TTGTCGAGTACACGGGATGCGAAGGTCCTAGCCAGTCCAGCGACGGGCGAAGGGCTGATCACACAAGGTGAGCTTATTTAGAGTAGATTTCAGGAAGCTAAGCTAGGGTACAAGTGCGCTAGCTAGCTGCTTAAGTGGTGTACCCTACTGCACACAGACCAGGTCACGAAAGGTAAGTACAGGGTAGGGGGTGCGCATGATGTCCGAGCGGGGGTACTACAGCAAGGGCACGAAAGGGGGTGGAACGGAGGTAATAGTTGGAAATGAAGAGTAGATGAGAAAAGGGGCGCTGCCCGGGGCGGAGGGGAAGGGTTCGAAAAGAACCTGGGCGAGGCTGTGTGGTTTTAGGGTTTAAATGAAAAGAGGCATGACCGACCGGAAGTACCGACTGGAACTAAAGGGAATACAAGAAATGAGAAGTACAGGTGCATTGGGAGTTCCGACCGGAACTGAGGGGAATGCGAGAAATGAGGAGCATGGGTGAAGCTGATGCAAGCGGAAGAGAGAGAGAAAAGAGGAGAAAAGGGTAGGTGTAAGAGGGAGTTGTAACACCTCTCACCCTTGTCATCAGCCCACTCCTGCACCCCCTCACCATTCCCTACCCTCACCCCCTTGTCCCCCCACCCCAGAATATGACAACAATGATGATGTCTACAATGACATCACCTGGGGCAACATTACTGGCTCCCTCTATGGCAGGTCGGCCAACCTCTACTGAGATTTCTTCACCAGTGGCTCAAAGGATAACCAGGGGGTAATGTTACAATTCATTCCTACGTCTCCTCTTTTTCCTGCTCTTTTCCTTTCGCTCACCCCAGCCCCACCTGTTACAATCCATTTGTACGACTACTCTTTTTCCTTACTCTACGATACATTCTTCTCACCCATGCCCACCCCTTCGACTCGTTACACCATGACTCATCGTACCATGACTCACCACCGGTCTCTATCGGTGCCTTTTTACCTTGAACTCTAAACCTACACAGCCTAGCCCAGGTTCTCTTTCGAACCCTTCCCTTCTGCCCTGGGCAGTGCCCCTTTTCATCTCCGCCTTTCATCTCCGAGTACTGCCTCTGTTCCCCTCCGTTCCAGGGCCCTTGCTGTAGTACCCCCGCCTGGGCACCATGCGCACCCTCTCCCCTTCACCCTATACCTACCATTTCTGACTCGGTCTGTGCACAGTAGGGTACACTATTTAAACCGCTAGCCAGTACCCCTGTACTCTAGCTTAGCTTCCCGAATATACTTCTAGCAGCTCACCTTTGTACGATCCGCTTTCGCCTGTCGCTGGACCGGCTAAGCCTTTCGTATCCTTAGTACTCGACAACAAGGCACTAGACCTGAGTCAACCTGGGCTCCGGACCCTCGATCCCCGCCCTCACCCGCGTCTCTGCCCAAAGGCAAACCCTCGCCTTCCTCCTACGTCCTTGACTTGAGCTATCACTTTCAGGTCTATGGTCGCCTACCCCAGGTTGAACCGTAACACCACCTATGCTTCTCACGTCTCATGCTCCTGTCGGTCACAGTTGGTCACAACCCCATTCATTTAAACCTTAAACTACACAGCTGTTAGGAGTCAATAGGCCCATAAGTAGTCTAGTACATTAGTCTGGTACATGTGATTGATATATCACACGTATCATAGTAGCATACTTATAACAAGGGGCTGTCTTGACGATGGCCCCATCCTACCTCTACAATACTCTACACATCATCTTGCGAATCCCATAACGGTTCACTTCGCTTGTGTGATTCTGAGTAATCAGGTAGATTCACCACCTTACAATTTTTTGAAGTTCATAAACTTTGATTCACGATGATGAGCCACACAGTAACCCATAGTCAAGCATGGGTAACAGTGGGAAAACTGCCTGGAGACGAGGGAAACCCGCCTTCAAAGGACATCGGACGACAATCCTGAAGAGAACCCCCCAATGGAAAAAAACAGATGAAGAAAGCTAGAAAAGGAGCTACCGCTCCAAGTAGTGAGATTGGAGAAGTAGGACAGGGCTTGGGAGATCTCCTGAACCCACCTACAATGAGCGCCATCAAAGGAGTTGTACAGGGTACAACAGATACTGGATTCAGGACCATAATGAGTCCATTAACCCCACAGCACTCCAATGTCAAGTCTATTAGACTCACAATCGAACATGACCCATTCGCAAGGAACAAAAGTCCCTTAGCACAAGTTTATATGGAGGCAACAGCTCCTATGTGGAGAGATCCACAGGTCCCCATGGATCCCTGAGTCGCATTAGCAATGGTAAATGAGTTCCTTGAAGACCTACAAAATCAGTGGATTGAATACGGGCAAGGGCCCTCTGACTTCCACAATCACGGGATAGAACCCGGCCATCACCAGGCCCTAAAGGTCGAACGTCTAATGGCCGCCCTTGTGAGGGAGACTGATAATGGATCAACCAGCCAGGCTGGGAGCCCAGGTGTTGATACAACAATAAAACAAGAACCGGAGGGAGAAGGCCCCTTGAAGGTTATGGATAAAGGTGAAAAACGTCGCCAGAGGGGATTAGCCCCAGATATGCCCAATCACCCAGATTATCTATCTGGATGAGACTCAGACATCATTTGCTACATGTATGGGTCAAGGTGTGGAGCCACCATCCTCCAACAGATGGTGAGGAATAGGGCAAATGCCCCTGGGGAAGAAATACCTGTTGTGGTACATTGGGATGACGGAGGACCCCCCAACAATAAGAGCAGCGACAATGAAAGAGTGCAAAGACCCCATCATCAGGGAAATGGGAGAGGTCCACCTCTAGAGAGAAGACCAAGAGGAAATGAACCCCCCGGTAGGGGCCCTCCCAGAAGAGGCCCTCCTGGAGGAGGACCTTTGAGAGGAGATCCTCCAGGAGGGGATCCTGATGACAATGATCCTGACAATGATCCTGATGAGGATCAGGGTGAGGACCAAGGGGGTAATCCCCCACAAAGGAATTATCTGAGGGGATATACCCTGGAAAATACTAGGTACCGAGATCATATGCAGCACAGATATATGCGCCGCATAGAAGAGCAGGTTGGTCAACCAACAGGCCCATTGGGGCCTGAGATAAAGGTGATGAACCCACCAAAACCTAGTAAATATGGAGGTCAAGATGACCTCGAGAAGTTTGATGACTGGGTTAGCCAGTTACTTTCATACTTTTAAAATAACTGGACCAGACCGGGACGAGGATCGAGTCCTCTACACCAGATTATTTCTGGAGGAAATAGCCTCTGAGTGGTATAATCAGGAGATTGAATCCCCAGAATGAAGGATTGATTACTGGTCATTTGAAGACCTCATATGTGGATTATTCAAACAATTTGTCCATGAGGCATCTACTCAGAATGCCACCGATCAATATGATCAGACAAGGTTTGACCTGGAAAAGGGAGCTCTTGCATATTATAATGACTTACGTCGTCAGGCATATTGGATGGTTCAACCACCCAATGATTATTCATTCAAACAGAAATATATATGTGGGTTACCCCACTCGATCGTGAAAACGATATTCGAAGCACGTGGAATATCCACTGAACACTCGACGATAGAAGAAGTCCTCAAGGAGGTGCAGCGGATGGAAACCATGCAGAAGGCGATAAGCCTTTTAATGAAGTCAGGTCATAACCCCAGAGGAAAATCTCATAAGACAAAGGATAACTCGTATAATAGAAAGGGAAATAATAAGCCCATAATGATGCAAGGGGAAAAACCCAAGTATTTCCAGAAAGGCAATACCTTTTATTGCCAGAAACAGAAGTCACAAAGCTTCAACCAGAAAAAAGACTGGAGGGGTGGAAATGAACCCCAAAAGTGTTACATTCCAACCAGGTAGCTGGCAATATAGACCTGGTGGCATCTTCTAATCGAGGAAGTCTTGATGGGGGCACCAGACAGCAGTAGAAGATGATCAATGTGATGGACATTGGGCGAGGTGCAAAGTACAGGTGCTACAACGCTAGGGGAAGTCCATGATACAAGGTACAAGGGAGGTACCAGGTAAGATGAAGATAGAGAACTAGTATACGAAAAGGTCCGGTATATAAGTACACAAATGAAGAGGAGCCCAAATGTGGGCCAAGGATAAGGGTGGAGGGCGAGGACATCAGAGGGACGTGCAAGCCAAGGTGACAGGTGTGAAATAAACAAGGTAAAGGGCTGCGTAAGCAGGGGCAAAGGGTGAACTACAATATGACATCAGTAAGATGCATGACTGGGGTGAAGGGTGTGCCGATAGCACCAATGGTAGGGTAAATGAAGGATGGCAAGGTGAATAAGAACAAGGAAAAGCATACGAGGGCACCTGGGGGAGATCCTGGGCAGATGCGAGGACAAATGACGGTGATGGGGAAGATCCCCAGATGTGACCAGTGAAGGTCCAGAGTGATGGAGAAGTAGGGCGTTCCTGGATAGGCATGGGAACGGATCTATGGTGGAGGGTAGGGTGGAGGAGGTAACTCGGAGTGGGGATGGGGACGGATGACAATGAGTCCAAGTGATGTCTAGTTGTAAGACCAAGCAAGGGGGTCATGTTAGGGACGATGACAGCCTCCCTAGGCAAGGAGGGATGAGGACAAGGGGCGGGGTATAAGTGTACGGGCGGTGCTCACAGGTGTGAGACAGGGGTTGAGCCGAAAAAGGGATAGGGGCTAGGCAAGTTGTAACAGTGTCTAGTCGTTAGACCAAGCAAGGGGGTTACATTAGGGACAATGACGGCCTCCCTAGGCGAGGAGGGATGAGGGTGAGGGGTGAGGTACAAGTGTATGGACGGTGCTCACAGGTGTGAGACAGGGGCTTGAGCCGAAAAAGGGATAGGGGCTAGGCAAGTTGTAACAAAAAGAAAGAACAACAGGGCTGGACCCCTGATAAAGGGGGACAACCCCAGAAGTTCTTATATGGCATACACTGTTTTAGGTGTAAGAAGGAAGGACATATGGCAGATAGCTGCCCAGATAAAGTTGGTGGAAACCACCCAGCGGCAAAATGACGCCTATTTGCGGTTGAAGTACAAGACGAAAATAATGAATCTTTGTCAACTCACGACGAAGATGAAGAAATTGTACTCAAAACAGAAGAGTCAGTGGGGGATGATTCCCCTGTATATGAGGCGGGAGGAAATGACCCCGCTGATGATGAGGAATCACTCGTCAATGTCGAGGATGAATACGAAGTTGATGAGGATGACAAACCAGTTGTGTACTTAGGCACAATGTATGAGGAAGAAGAATCCTCCAAGGACAAATTTATCATTCATTGTGCAATGATGCACAAGGAGATTGATATCGATCTCCCAGGACTTGAGGACATACAATCCTCAGAACCCACTCAAGGCGAATGGGGATGGTCGAACAAATACGGAGCATTGCACAAGGAGGAATGCATGGAATGTGCCTGTTGTGTACAACATATTAATTTAGCTTGGATGGATCCATCCCTAAATGCAGCAATTGCATTCACGGAACAAGAGTTCCAGCACAGCATTGAAGCTGGATCATGAACACGTGAAGAGCCAACCAGCTCATCAGATGAGCAATTGCACTCGGCATGCCATATGATGTCACACCAACTGAGAGTCACGGAATGGGAGAGATTAAACCTCCTAGTAAAAACAATAGCAGTACAATCCGCAGCCAGGAGAGCTGGTCATCACAATGATGAATTGGGAGAGAGTATAAAAGCTCTCATTAAAGGTATACAAGACCAAAGGGAGGACCATACAAGTCTCCATATTGACTGACATGAAGTCGAACTACAGACTCGGTTAGGGACCATCTGGGTCTGCCGAGAAAGGGAGGTTGAAAGCCGCCCCAGAGCCGAGACACAACATGGGTCTGATAAGACCAGAATGGATATCAAGGTTGAAATGGGGGAATTAACCCTCCAAAGGGATGTGGAATCCCCCAAGTGGATGTGGTCTCCACTATATGGTGCAATCCATCAGGGATCATCCTGCCCTGATTGCAATGCTCAAGTAGAACACATATCCAAGCATGCGATTGACGGTGTACCGTCACTAGCTGTTGCTCAACAGCACCCACAGCAATTCATGAGACATGAATATGACCGTGGATGGGAGGATAGCGAACAAGTGCAAATCAGAGGATATGGAATGGATGTCGATCACATCCATTGTGCCATGCACAAGCTAGTGAATTGTGTAGTGAAAACTACAAGGGCAATCAGATGGGCGTCAGAGGATGCCAGGGATTATGCTCACGTTATGAGCAGGAATGGAAATTCCACAAATATATGGGAAGGCACAATAAGAGAACTGAGGATAATTGATGATGTCCTCTTAAGAAGCCTTCCCAGGAATGAGATATTTGAGTTCAATGACAATCTCGTGGTCTATACACCACATGGAAATGTCTCTATCAGGTTTAAGAGCTTGGAAGAGCAGCCAGTAATTCGGATGGCCGCAATGAATACGACAAAGAATAAAGAAAGTCCAAGTGAAGGCTGAGCCTTCCGGTATGCAATAAATACCAAGAACACAGCGGATTCATCCACAAAAAGTAACCGGCCACGAATAGGACTGGAGATGCACAGATGTGCGACCATCGAAACAAAAGTTAACAGATGTAAGGCATACATCACATTAGATACTGGGAGCATGGGAAACTTTATAAGCCCAGCATTTGCAAAAGTGACGGGGATCACAGTTTTCCCCTTGGAGCAACAGCTCACATTGCAATTAGGTTGCATTGGTAGTCAATCGAAGATTACCCATGGCAGTAAATCCAAGATCGAAATTGGAAGCAAGTCTTCCGAAATATATTTCGATGTAGCAAATATTGATCGCTATGATTGTATTCTTGGAATACCATTCCTATGAGAACACTGAGTAATTCTTGATTTTGCAGATCAAATAATCTGCATTGGCAATACCAGAATCGCCCTCCTGGAGGAGACTGCACTGGAGAGTCGGCAACGACGTTCGGCACATCCCCTCCAACAATCATACTGACTCCCAAGCCCTGCAAGGTCTGGTAGACCCTGTGAGGGCTCTAAGGGGGGAGGAGGTGTGAAGGTGACACCAAAAGAGAAACAGCAACTCGCTGCAATAAAGATAAATGAGAAACGACTAACTGAGGAAGAAATACCCCGGTTGAGGAACCAATGGTTCCAAGATTACAAGCATCGACTTGGAGGGATGGTTCAAAAACTCCCTTCATTGCGGGAAGTCAATCACAAAATCCTACTGATGGAAGATGACAAGCATTATGCTTATCATCTTCCGCAATACACTGATGCGCTGAAACAACAACTGTCAGATAAAATCCAACTATACACAGATGCGGGCTGGTGGGTCATGAAGAGTGTCCCCCAGGCCGCTCCGATGCTTTGCATCCCATAGAAAAGCAGTAAATTGTGGACAGTCATAGACTGCCACAAAAGGAATGATAATACAATTAAGGATGTAACTCCTTTCCCGGATCAGGATCAGATCCATATGGACATAGCGAGAGTGAAGTATCGCTCCAAGATCGACCTTTTGAACGCATACAAACAGGTCAGGATCAAGGAAGAAGACATCTGGAAGACAGCCTTCACAATGATCTATGGGACTTTTATAAGTCAGGTAATGCAAGAGGGGGATTGTAACGCCCCCGCAACATTTCAACGTCTAATGACAGTGATCTTTAGAGATCACATTGGACGATTTGTATACATCTACCTGGACAATATATTCGTCTATAGTGATACTTTGGAGGAGCATGAACAGCACCTCCATATTGTATTCGAGATATTGGAAAAAGCTGACTTCTACCTGGAGCAGGAGAAGTGCGACTTGTATGCAGAAAAGCTCGACTGTTTAGGTCATATTATAGACCAAAAGGGCGTTCATGCTGACCGAGACAAGATGTCTCGGATTCATGAATGGAGGACACCTAAGTCCCTTAATGAAGTCCAACAATTCATAGGACTAGTCAAATACCTGGCACAATTCATGCCGGATATCTCGGTGTATACTATGCCATTAACGGGGATCCAAAGGAATGGACATCCCTTCAAGTGAAGAGAAATCCATGATCAGTGTTTCCGAATGATCAAGGATATGACATGCAAATATCCGATACTGAAACCTATTGATCTGAGGAAGGAAGAGCCTATTTGGCTCATATGTGATGCATCCTTGTATGGGGTAGGCACACTGTACAGGCAAGGACCTGAGTGGAAGACACGTCATCTGGCAGGATTCATGTCAAAAAAGTTGAGCGATGCTCAACAAAATTACAGGACTTTTGAGCGCGAGACCCTCGCAATTATAGAAGCCCTGTTAAAATGGGAGGATAAACTCCTCGGATTCAAATTCACGATTGTTACCAATCATGAGGTGTTGGGATACCTCAACACACAATGAAAGTTGTCAAGTAGACAGATCCGCTGGATCGACTATATGTCGTGATTTGATGCACGAATCATTTATGCCAAAGGATTGGAAAACCAGGTAGTGGACTGTTTGTCCCGTTATTATGAAAGGGAAGAGGGGGATAGTGCCCCCAATAATGAAGAAGTTGACTGGGCCAATGCAGATGTGTGATTGGATCCAGAGGGGGATGATCTCTTCCAAGATAAATGGCTTGAAATAAAAGCTATGGCAGTGGAGGACAAGATAAACCCTCGGAAGAGTAAGTGACTCACTGAGAAACAGGAAACCTGTATTCTAGAGGCACAAGAAATGACCTCAGCTGCGGAAAGGAGCACTGAGGAAACCCCTCGCACTACTGTGGAGGAGGATCCAACAATTCTCGAATCCGCTGGAACATCAAGAGTACCTCTCATAGAGTACGGGGATCAACCCGATTTCTCAAAAGCTATCCGTGAAGGATATAAGAGTGAGCCTCTGCTCGCAAAAATAATGGCTCAACCAAGCCATTTCCCACAATTCACGGAGAAGGAAGGTCTCCTCTACACGAGAAATCGTGGTGACGAGGAGGTCCTATGTCTCCTATATGCAAAGTACAAGGGCAATGATATTATCACCAAGGTCATTGACCAAGCTCATAGAGCTCTTGGGCATTTCAGTGCCCAAAGAACTGCGGACTATATCCGCAGACTATATTGGTGGCCAAAAATTGGCTGTGAAGTGGACAAGTTCTGCAGAACTTGTCCAACATGACAGGCCATCAAGCCAATAAATAAATTACCCCAAGGGCTGCTACACAGCCTACCAATCCCGAGGCAACCATGGGGATCAATTGCCATGGATTTTGTGGGACCATTCCCACCAAGTGAGGGATATGATTACCTCTGGGTCATATTGTGTCGCCTCACATCTATGGTACATTTGGTACCCATGAAAATGACGGTAAAGGTGTCCAAGCTTGCAAGGAAGTTCATACAGGAAGTTGTAAGACTTCACGGACTGCCTGAGACTATAGTCTCTGACCGGGATGCGAAATTCACATTGACATTTTGGCGCGAACTGCACCGGATGATTGGAGCAAAACTCCTAATGTCTACTGCGTTCCATTCACAAACAGATGGTGCCTCAGAGAGGGCCATCAGGAATGTAGTACAAATACTACGAGTGGTTGTACAACCCAATCAGAAGGATTGGGCAACAAAGTTGCCTATGATAGAGTTTGCGATCAACTCAAGCATCAGTAGCTCTACTGGGTTCACACCCTTTGAGCTCAATTACAGGTATATGCCTGCGTTGATGCAACACATCATGGAGGGTAAACCCTCAACTGCACCAGGAGTAAAAACATTCGTACAGAATGCAAAGAGAAACTTGGAGATGGCACATGATGCCACCATAGAAAGTAGAGTGGTTCAGATATACCACGCAAATGTTACGTTCCAACCGGGTAGCTGGAGACGTAGGCCTGGTGGCATCTTCTGGTCGAGGAAGTCCTGACGGGGGCACCAGACAGCAGCAGAAGATGATCAAGGGATGGACATAGGCATGATGCGAAGTACAGGTGCTACAACGCTAGGAGAAGTCCAGGGTCCAAGGTGCAAGGTACTAGGGGAATACCAGGCAAGATCAAGATAGGGAATAAGAGTACTAGGTGTC
>JBBPSX010000673.1:0-10745 GCA_038093815.1 Neoboletus cf. brunneissimus | reverse complement strand
TTGTAAGGGGTGAAGGTGTTATGATCCATTTTTATGTCCACTTGAGAGGAAGGAACAGCCAAGGCTGCAGAGATGAGCAAAATGTTGCTCAGAAGGGCGAACTTGGAGACCATAATAGTGATGATGGAGATAAGAGAACTGAAGATTGTCAATATAATGGGAACCTAAGGTGGAGAGAGAGCATCCTGCAGTATTTATACCTTTAGCACAGGTTCCGATCTTCTCATGAGAAGCTGGCAGTAGGTATGCTTTGCCTGGGGAAACAGATGGTTTCCAGAACACGAGCCCATCCCGTTCCTAGTCCCTGTGCACCTGTGATCAATGAAACATGTCCATAATGTCCACTATGTGCCTCCACCATCATTTCATATCGACTTTCTGGTATTCATAGGAAAGTCCAAAGCTGAAATACTGTGCATCTGCATTCATGACGAGAAAATATTGCAGGGTGGCCAATCGGGATGCTCTTCCCCATTTCAGATAAGCTAGTTGAAGTAGAAGGGAATCAGCCCTCATGGACACAGGAGGCTTACCTTCTACCAGTATTCCCCCAGTGCATGGAACAAAGAGCAGGATGCAAAATATAATTGAGTAAGCACACAGTTCTTGCTGTATAACATCGCAAAAGTGTGGCTCAGTACATGTTGACAATCAAGGTTTTGCAGATCGATGTATCTGGATGTGAAATTCAGTAGGCCCAGGCCCCATGCTGTGAGCATGCACATAGAATTGTTGTGGGTGTGGTCACAAGCTTACTTGCATGAAATAAAACACATAAACCTTGTCATGGAAGCATGCGAACGCAAGAGGCTGAACCTGGAGGACTTGCTAAATGTAAGAGTCCATATGTGATGTGGCAGCAAGAAATGGGCTGGTTGGGACCATCCCTCTGGTTTGATGCTGACAACCTGTATTAGACCCTTTCAGGTTCCTAGTGGTACTTGCTTGTTCCCTGGATGTGGTGCAATGCCAAAACTAACTGCCAAGGGCTCCTATCCTACATGGTCATCCCAGAGTGTGTTACAACTTGCCTACCCCCTATCCCTTTTTCGGCTCTAGCCCCTGTCTCACACCTGTGAACACCATCTGTACATTTGCACCCTGCCCCTTGTCCTTGTCCCTCCTCGCCTAGGGAGGCCGTCATCATCTCTAACGTGATCCCCTTGCTTGGTCCTACAACTAGATGTTACAACTCGCCTAGCCCCTATTCCTTTTTCAGCTCTAGCCCCTGTCTCACACCTGTGAGCACCATCCGCACACCTGTATCCTGCCCCTTGTCCTTGTCCCTCCTCATCTAGGGAGGCCGTCATCGTCCCTAACGTGACCCCCTTGCTTGGTCTAACGACTAGACATCACTCGGATCCTTCATCCTCCACCCCCACCCCCACTCCGAGGTACTTTCTTCATCCTACCCTCTGCCATAGACCCGTTCCTGTGCCTATCCAGGAACGCCCTACCTTCCTGTCACCTTGGACCTTCACCGGTCACATCTAGGGATCTTCCCTGTCACTGTCATTTGTCCTTGCATCTGCCCAGGATCTCCCCCTGGCGCCCTCGTACGCTTTCCCCTTGTTTTTATTCACCTTGATACCCTTCATTTACCTTACCACCAGTGCTATCTGCACATCCCTTGCCCTAGTCATGCGTCCACCGACATCATGCTGTAGTATTCCCCTTCATCCCCGCTTACGCGGCCCTTACCTTGGACATTTCACACTTGTCACCTTGGCTTGTGTGTCCCTCTGATGCCCTCGCCCTTTGCCCATGCCCATGGCCCATATTTGGGCTCCCCTCAATTCCCCTACTTATATAACGGACCTCTTCGTACACTTATTCCCTAACTTCGTCTTACCTGGGACTCCCCCCCCTTGTACCTAGTAACCTGGACTTTCCCTAGCGATGTAGCACCTGTACTTCACACCTTGTCAATGTCCACTTCTTGATCATCTTCTGCTGTTGTCTGGCGCCCCTGTCAGGACTTCCTCAACCAGAAGACGCTACCAGGTCTACGTCCCAGCTACCCGGTTGGAACGTAACACTAGACATCACTTGGACTCATCATCATCTGTTCCCGTCCCTACTCTGAGTTACCCCCTCCGTCCTACTCTTCGCCATAGACCTGTTCCTGTGCTTATCCAGGAACGCCCTACTCCCCTGTCACCTTGGACCCTCACTGGTCACATCTGGGGATCTTCCCCATCACCGTCTTTTGTCCTCGCATCTGCCCAGGATCTTCCCTGGGCACCCTCATACACTTTCTCTTACTTCTGATTCACCTTGACACTTTCATTTACCTTACCATTGGTGCTATCGGCACACCCTCTGCCCCAGTCATGCGTCTTACTGATGTCATGCTGTAGTTCTCCCTTCACCCCTGCTTACGCAGCCTTTACCTTAGACATTTCACACTTGTCACCTTGGCTTGCACATCCTTCTGACGTCCTCGCCCTTCGCCCATGCCCTCTGCCCACATTCGGGCTCCTCTTCATTCGTTATCCTTATATACTGGACGATCCTAGCTAGTTGTACCCTAGCTTCAGCTTACCGGTTCCCCCTCTGGACTTGTACCTAGTCCCTACCGGCTATACCCCCTTGTATTCATGTACCCTGCCTATGCAACACCCTTGATTGCCTTCTTCCATTGTCTGGTGCCCCTGTCAGGACATCCTTGATAAGAAGTCGTCCACCAGTCTATGTCTCGAGCCTACCCGGGTTCGAACATAACAGAGTGGATATTCGATAAGCAGCACTGACCCAAGACTAACACTGCAGTTCTATCATTGGATCATCTATTTCATGGCCCTACTACAAATCAAATGCACCAGAGGGTATCTTTTGTCACCCATCTGGATATTGACCCTTATCATTGGGCCTTATCGATTTGATCACCAGCATTCCTGCCACACCCATGCTAAGCCCAAGGTACTCATGAGTGGCATCACAGCATATCTTGGCTACCTATTTTCTGCCCATTAATGTGTACCAACTCCAGCACATTATTTATACCAATCTCAACTCACTTGAAGATTAATCAATTTTTTCATTGCACAGTCCTGCTGAGTTAATGATACACATTATCTACCCTGTAAATTTGGGTTACAATCCAGTAACCAGAAGTTTGGTGATGACAAGAGCACTGGTTTCTCACCACTATCAAGGAACTCCTCCTCATATACAGTCACCTCATCCTAATAGGTAACTGCAGAAATAATGCAGAGAGCGATGGTTGCTTCATAACATCAATGTTATAACCCATGGAGCCTCTGGGATAAGCTTCAAGTCTGAAGGCCAGATGGATACAGGAACCAGGACAGCATGTGATAATCTGTGTCAGGAGCCTGATACGACTGCCTTAGTTCAAGCATGGGACAAAGGCTCAAGTCAAGATATTCAGATTATTGAAATGATGACCTTGTGCTGCACATCACGATCACTTCTGTCACAGACAGTGCAACTGATCGCATGTACCTTGCCATTGTTGAGGCCTCGTGTAAATAACAATAACTTGCACCGTACATGCTAGCCCCTCCAGTAGTAGGGTCAGGAACAGAGTGTGGGATGGAGTGTTGATTGTTGACATGTGGACAGAGGATTATGTCCGAATGTAAGTTCAACTTGGAACAATTGAACGAATAAGTCATGTGTATTGCGCATCAGTTAGTAAGAATGAGTTGAACCTTTTTTGTCCAACAGTTGCTGGTTGTCCTCGTCTGCTACGGTCCTGTTAATACCAAAACGTCCTATGAGTCCTATTTCTCCCCAGGTTCGCCATGTAGAAAATGGTGTCAATGAGGTATGCATTGCATCAAGGAGCTATTTGGATTTTATGAACGACAATATTATTGATGAAAAAAGCAGAAAAATACATGAGGTCATGTATTTCCAGTTGGTGTTGCTGCCACAGCATGTGCCAGTGATGATGTTTCTGCAACAAGGATTGGGTCCTGTCTATCTCATGTCATGTATCCTAATATGCCTCTTCCTTGTATATCCCCATCATACTCAAATGGACCCCCTTCCAGATACTTGCTTGTATGATGGTCACTCATTGATTATGCACAACAGTTTGTTTGGGAAATCCCATTGCATCTGGCACTGCACCTTCATCCATGTCATCCCGCCCCTGACATCAAGAGACAAGTCTGTGGACTTTGTGAGCATCACACAATATGATGGCTTCCCTCACCCATGTTTCACTCTTACCATAGGTGGGGTGGATAGGATTGAGGTTGGTCGGGGGATCGGATATTGACACAGTCAAATGTGGTGTTGCCCATTTGGTTCGAATTTCTGGAGGCTTAGGGATCAAAGCCCAATGCAATGTGAATATCAGCGTGCTTCCCATGGAGATGTCAAGGTACAATCTGTTGCTCCATTTACCATGCTTGCTAATCACACATCCTGCATCCATATCACTGCATCCATGAGATGCTGACCCTGCCAAGAGCAACTGTCAGAGATGGACAATGAAAATGCCTGGTGCTCTCTGCTATCCACATATATCTGTTTGAACGGTCTCCATTTCTTGTTACATTTTTGGTGGGGCGACTACCTCCAACTATCTTCCACTTCAATGGGGAGGTGACATCCCTGACACCATGTCTATGCCATTCCTCGCCAACACTGCCATTCGCGTCTCCTTTCCCATCCTTTTCAAATCCAGTCCTGATGAAAATGGACTTGCTCATCCGTCCATTCCTAACCTGCCCACACAGAAAAGTTTGTCCAAGAGTCCAATTATATCACCCGGATCTCAGCTCCATTCCCACTTGGGTGATTTTGGAGTTTACTGTTTGTGGGGTCTGCACAATCAAGAGGGGATTTGCCTCATACCCTTTTCACCAAGGTCCTCTTTGTCATATAGATAATCAACCACAGGCTCTGGCCTTGTTTACTGTATGTTGCTAAGCCAGGGGGACTACCAGTAACATAATTTCTGAACTCGGTGAGTACACTGGTGTGTTCATCATGTTGTTGGGTCACTCACATCTGTTATCATTGAAGTTGTTCAAACATTCATGCCCCATTAACAGTGTGCTCAGTCCCAATCTGGACCATCAAGCATTTGAATGTATGAACATGGCTGATTACATCAAAGGTGATTTGGGTCATTGTTGTATAGCCTGATTGATGGTGATTTTTTTTCTCTTGCCTTTCTGGCTATCAGGTGTTTCTTTCAGTTCCATACAAACATACCATCTTGCATTTGCAATGCTATGCATGTCATCTTTAGCATGATGACATAGTATACCCTCTAACCTGTGACCTGTCTAAAGCCCTCTTCAATCCCCAATAGGTGGTGTACCTCTCCACTTGGTCAGGCTGTCTTCTTTTTCTTTGTTGCAGCAGGGTGAAATGTCATATGTAAGTTTCAGGCTGAGGAACCACGATCGGTTGATTGCCAAGCCATCTCAGGAGAGATTTACTCAACCCGACTACCAAAGCCTGAGGTGCACAGTGGTCTCTGACTTTGTTGTACATTTCGTCATGTGAGAGCCTAACAAACACAAACACTGTAGGAGCCAGAGGCTCCCTATGGTTACATTCCCCACTTTTCCCTTTGTCCAGGCTTCCAGTTCTACATCCCATCATGTCTTGTGTCCAACAAGTCTTGTCCGAGGTATGTCCTGTCTGTTACAACTCAACACAACCCCTATCCTTTTTCGGTCTAACCCCTGTCTCACACCTGTGAGAACCATCTATACACCTGTACCTCGCCCCTCATCCTTGTCCCTTCTCACCTAAGGAGACCGTCACTGCCCTTAACGTGAACTCCTCACTTGGTCTTACAACTAGATGCCACTCGGACTCTTCGTCATCCGTCCCTATCCCCACTCCGAGTTACCCCCTCTGTCCTACTCTCCACCCTAGGTCCATTCCCATGCCTAACCAGGAACGCCCTTTTTCCCCATCACCATGGACCTTCACCAGTCACATCTGGGGATCTTCCCCATCACCATCATTCGTCCTTGAATCTGCCCAGGATCTTCCCCTGGTGCCCTTGTACGCTTTCTCTCTCTTCTTGTTCATCTTGTACACTTTCATTTACCTTACCTTTGGTGCTATTGGCACACCCGTTACCCTAGTCATGCGTCCACCAACGTCATGCTGTAGTATTTCCCTTCGCCCCGCTTACGCGGCCCCCACCCTCGCTTATTTCACACCTGGCACTTTAGCTTGTGCGTCCTTCTGACGGCCTTGCCCCTTGCCCACACCCTTGGCCCACATTCGAGCTCCTCTTCATTCGTTATCCTTATATACAGGACGATCCTAGCTAGTTGTACCCTAGCTTCAGCTTACTGGTTCTACCTCTGGACTCGTACCCTGTCCATACCAGCTATACCCCTTGTATTCGCATACCCTGCCTATGCAACGCCCTTGATCACCTTCTTCCACTGTCTGGCGCCCCTGTCAGGACATCCTTGATAAGAAGCCGCTTACCGGTCTACGTCTCGGGCCTCCCCCAGGTTTGAACGTAACACTGTCCATTTAATTCTTATCCAGTCCAGTTCTTCACAGTCCAGATCAATGTTCACATCCTGGACTACTCTACATCCAGTTTATCCATCTCGGACTATTTCATTGTTATGGTCACGTAACAGAGTGTACTCACGATTCGTACTTAGTATCTTTTTCTTAGTTTCTCAGTCACGTGACTAGATCACGTGCACACCCATGTCTAACTTATTTCTTCTTACCTTTCTCTAGGAGACAACGAACTCCGTGCAACTCTGAGATATCCCTTTGGGATCACGTGACAAGGTCATGTGCTAGTCCAGATCTCAGATGAACACTTTATCCATATATGGTTATATTGTTTCTCACACTCATCTCCGTTTATGATTCTCTTCCATTCTGCCACACTGTGTGTGCACCTCATGCTTTTCATTACCGTTACACTTCCATTCCACATGCATACGCCTCACTTATTTAATTACCGCTCGCCCCATGCCCTAGATCAGAGATCTAGTCACAACATGTACAAGTAGATAGTTTGATATATAAACCCAGGGAGCTACGGCTGGTATCTCCAGTCTAGTTCTCTTGGGAGTTTACACCCAATAGTTCCTCTCAGTCACCTTTCCTCTTCCTGTTCGGTTTTAGTTGATTTTGCCTAAGCCTTGCTTTGGGCCATTTCATTCGTCTACAGTCTTCCAGTATCCGTTTCTATTCTTAGTTGTTCCTTGCTTGGTTCTAACTGCCATAATATGTTTCTTGTATTATTCTCAGACTTCCCTTATGATTAGATGCTGCCACAGCATAGTTACATTTATTCTTGGTGCGCTTCTCTGGTAACTTAGTTACCAAAGTCTTGGGTATGCATGGACTATAAAAAGTTTGTACCCTAGATCTGAATAATCATCTTGTGCACTCAGCCTTGATCCCTGGCATCAAAACTCTCTTGCCACATTCTTTGTCATCGTTATTGTCGGTCCTCATCCTTGATCAACTTTCTATTCGTTTTTCACTATCCTGGTCCTCATCCTTGACTGGTTTCACTCTATCATCATCTGTCCAACCCTCATCCTTGGTTGGATTACTCATTTTCATTCCAGATTCACTTATTCACAACATTGTGCTTTCTGAGAATCACTTGGACACCCTTTTATTCACTCAGGTTTGTCACAGCAACCCTAATCGACTAACCACCCTACTTTAGAACCCTTAGGGATGAGCTTATTCACTCCCCTTGACACTTCCCCCCTTTGGTCCTAGACCATCTATCTGTTTTACAACTGGAGCCCACCACGAGGGGTTCTACAGGGTTGTCGAGAAGGACGCTTCAACCTACACCTCAGCACCAAGAACTCGAAGATCTTCTCGCTGACTTCTGCCAACTTCATGTGTCCAAGAACTCTGAGCTTCTTCTGCCAGTGACCCCAGAATGAGCATGTCACAACTCACTCAGATCCACAGATTCTTATTACATTATGGAATCTCCCATTACAGATTCACCATTCTTCCCTGGTGCATTCTCGCATTTGACACCTCACCAGAACCCTTCCCGTGGCAGATCTAGATCTGTCGAATCAACCTCGCTCTTACCTTTAACGCTGCTCAATCCCAGTTGGGACGAATCATCTTCGCTTTCTTTCCCACCATCGTGGGAGCCCTCAGTCTCATCTTGTCCATCGTCTGAATGGTTGTTGTCCCCGTCATTAGCATTCCTCTTCAACAACACCGACTATCCACTTCCTCCTACTCAATCCAAGTCTCGTACTACCTATCTGCATCCTCCAATACAATCTGCTGTTCATGTCATCCCATCAGTCCTACCTCCATCATCAATCCCTGTGCCTATTATTCCACCGCCATTCATACCTTCATTAAGACTTCCACCACCAACTCAACCTTGTCTGGTTGCACCTATGGCCAATCCGCAACCCATTCTCATGCCTCTTCACAGCACTCCTAACACTCCAAAATTTGACAGCAAAACGCCCTCTCAGCTCCCTTGTTACCTGGAGGATATTGACCTCCTCAGTGTTACAACTCGCCTAGCCCCTATCCCTTTTTCGGCTCTAGCCCCTGTCTCACACCTGTGAGAACCATCCGTACACTTGTACCTCGCCCCTCATCCTCGTCCCTCCTCACCTAGGGAGGCTGTCATCGTCCCTAACGTAACCCCTTGTTTGGTCAAATGACTAGACGCCACTCGGACTCTTCGCCACCCACCCTTGTCCCCACTCTGAGTTATCCCCTCCATCCTACCCCCCACCATAGACCCATTCCCATGCCTATCCAGGAACACCCTCCTTCCCCGTCACCTTGGACCTTCACCGGTCATATCTGGGGATCTTCCCCATCACCATCATTTGTCCTCGCATCTGCCCAGGATCTCCCTCTGGCGCCCTCATTTGCTTTCTCCTTATTCTTATTCACCTTGTTACTCTTCATTTACCTTACCACCGGTGCTATATGCACACCCTGCACCCTAGTCATGCGTCCACCGACGTCATGCTGTAGTATCTCCCTTCAACCCCGCTTACGCGGCCTTTACCTTGGACATTTCACACCTGTCACCTTAGCTTGCGTGTCCCTCTGACACCCTCGCTCTCCACCCTTGCCCTTGGCCCACATTTGGGCTCCTCTTCATTCGTTATCCTTATATACAGGACGATCTTAGCTAGTTGTACCCTAGCTTCAGCTTACCGGTTCTTCCCCTGGACTTGTACCTAGTCCCTACTGGCTATACCCCTTGTATTCGTGTACCCTGCCTATGCAACACCCTTGATCGCCTTCTTCTGTCGTCTGGTGCCCCTGTCAGGACATCCTCAATAAGAAGTCACTTGCCGGTCTATGTCTCGGGCCTACCCAGGTTCGAACGTAACACTCGGTGACCAGGCCAGACTTGATGATGCGGGGAAAATCAAGGCTTCTCTTTTCTATGCCGATCTGGATGAAGCAGAAGTCTGGGAAATGCTCCCAGAAGTGACTGTCATCCCAGCTGTCTGGCAGGACTTCATCACCATGGTTAAGAATTTGTATCCTGGATGTGAAGATGCTAACTGTTATTATCAAGCTGACATCCAGTACCTCATAGAGGACTATCAGAAAAAGCAGATGTGTCATCAGGATGACCTGGGAGAGTATACCAGGAAGTTCACTAAGGTATCTGCTATCCTTATTGCTAATGGAAAGCTATCCAAGATGGAACACAACATGCTATTCCTGTCCGGATTCCCATCGACCATCCAGGACTGGATTCATCACCAACTTGCCATTGTCAAGCCAGACCTCCACCTGGACAACCCCAATCCAATGTCCAATGTAATTGATGCCACCAAGTTCTTACTTACCGGTTCAGCACTCCACTCTGCCTTCACCTCTCCCAACATCATGCCTCAGTCTCAGCAGCCCTATCCGCATCATCACTCTAATGTGCCCCCATTGATTCCTATTTTGTCGTTCAATCTGGCTCCCTCTGTCAAGACGGAGTTGAACATGAATATGCAGTCCAACCCCCTCTGCAAGTTCTGTGCAGGTTCTGGACATTGGACCCGGACCTGTTTGATCTGCATGGAGTACCTTAACACCAGGAAGGTAGTTCGAGGAACCAATGGTAGACTCTACATGCCAGACAGTTCAGAGATCCCAAGGGTACCTGGAGGATGCTGCCTCAAAAATGTGATCAACCACACCCTAGCAAACCAATTATCATCATCATCCCCCTCCTTTCCATTGAGGGATGTGCCCCCTTATCTCACTGCCAACATCTTATCTGCTGCATATTCAGACATCCCCGTTATCTTAGACGTCAACCCATCTGTGTTTATGACTACTGTAGCCAAAGAAGACGAGAATGAGGAGGTGCCTCTTGTTACAGACCCCAACTTCCAGCCTTACGTTGCCCAAGCTTGGGCAAACTTCCAGGCTAACAAGAACTCAAAGGACAAGGGCAAGCATGTCAGCTTTGACGGTGTCCAAGTTCTGTTACAGTTCGGCCTTTGGGGGGCGACTGTAGACCCGAGAGTAATAGCTCAAACTAAGGACGTAGGGTACGAAGGTCGAGTAACAAAGAGGGCGCGAGAGGAGGCGAGGATCTGAGGTCCGAAGCCTCGGTCGACTCAGGTCTAAGGCCTTATTGTCGAGTTCGAAGGGTGTGAAAGTCCTAGCCGGTCCAGTGACAGGCGAAGGGTTTAATTGCGCAAAGGTGAGCTTATTGAGAGTGGATTTCGGGAAGCTAAGCTAGAGGACAAGTACACTAGCTAGCTGTTTAAATAATGTACCCTACCGCGCACAGA
>JBBPSX010000670.1:0-10754 GCA_038093815.1 Neoboletus cf. brunneissimus | reverse complement strand
GGGACGCAATGGTTTGCAGGCTGCGAAGCGAGAGCTTGTGAGGAAAAATACAAGGCAATATCTGCTTCATATGGATGGTCTCCTCGTTTTGTACGCTTCAAAGTGACCACTTTCCCATCCGAGATTCGAGTCGCATCAATAACTTGGCCAAACTAGGAAGACATGTAGATAGATATCAGCGGCAGGGAGAAACACTTGCGTACCTCTAATCTTTTACCGTCTTCACTGTCTGTCCAGTCCCTGTTCGAAGTTTTCCAAGATGGGGCCCATTGGGGGGAATAGCGAGGGCGTAGTAGATACCCATGGTTGCTCAGTTGCTTGTAGCGATCACGCCACCAAACCTCCCTAGGATCTAGTTCTTCTGGCGCAATGTGGTCGGTTGTTCCCCACACCGCGAACATTCCCTGGGAAATCTGGGTATCCACCTCCACTGCCCGTGGCATCGTTGATACCACCGAAATGTGCGAACAGTAGTGTCGACCAAAGTGCCATTAAACGGTCATCGTGCCACGGTAGGCATGCAAACCTCGTGCTAAAATATACACAAACAAGCACCCACAACAGTCTATGTGTTGTCAGTAACTGAACGTCGCGGGGCTTTAATATTCAATCGGAGACATGCGCTGGGTGTGGCGAAATACATTTCATACTTCAATGTAGATGTATAACAAAATAACTTGTGGAATATCATAGACGTGAAAGTATCTCAAGTCCTCCTCGTCCATTGTTCTTCACTCACTTCCAGAGGGATCCTCTATATCTCGATCATCTATTTTGTAGATAACGATGCTTGTCTGCTTACCTAGCACCTATCTATCTGTTTCACGGCTCGCCGGAATCGCGTAACATCGAAAGGTACCCATCAAAGAAATCCTGGGGGGCCGCTCGAAGATGGGAATTATTCATTCCTGACTGGGATTCTAATTTTCCTTGTAGTTTCAATTCCCCTTATAACCCCCAAATGAAACTAGTCCCGACCTGTTACCCACACCACCTCTGAATCAAAACACCTTCAATCGCCCGGGGATGAGTTCCACGGACCCTACCGTTGCGATTGTCTCAGCCGACCTTGGACCCGCTTCCACGTTTGACCAATATGTTTTTCCTCTTGCGTATTATGATGCCGGCGGCGATTTCAGCAAAGGCAGCTTTCTGATTAGAGCAACGCTGGAAGAGATGGAGGCGATTAAGCAGCTGGGCATCGATCTCAACAAGAACGAGGACTTCATTTTTAATACAAGGCTCAAACTTGAAGCGTCAGTGCCCATCCACGGTCTACACAGGTCTACTCATGTTCTAGTAGCTTGAGAGTAAAAAGGGCAAAATTACAGGATAATACCAAAACTCTCAACCCGTTCAAAGCATTTCTAAACTACAGAGCAGTCCGGCTGTTTCATGCAGCATCGAGAGCTCTGTATCTTCAGACCAAAGTTGGGTTACCTAACTAATGGTATGCAAGATTTACTGAATGCATCACCCGTTTAGCGCACGTCTGAGAAGATCCAAAGAGAGGAGGAAGAGCGCGTGCGAGTGGTTCCAACTACACAAATGCGAGTGGTAGATGGTAAGCTCTCAACGAGTTGGTTGATTTACAGCTCCAATATTCACACTTGGTCATACCTCAGGCGCAATACCACTGGACGCAAAGCTCGTCGGGTGGGCAGTCGAGCTGCCTGATGGATGGAACGACGATGCCAAACGAACGATCAATGATGCAAGGGAGACAATAACCAATACAGACCCATTTCAAGACGACTCCATCATTCCACAACTGGGCGATGGTGAGTCGGGTAGTTGAACATGATAATGACTGATAGGATCCAAATAGACGAACATGCAATTACTCTTGCTGATACTGAAAGTTTACTCAGCCAAGATGCATGTAGTTCTGGCGCAGATGAAGGCAACCAAAGGTCTGGTATCTCCGGCGATCCACAGTCCCGTCCAACAAGTCCCCAAGCCATCAATCACATTCATATCTATCAGAACTCCATAGTGACAACAAATTCCAGCCTCAACGGATTCACAGTTAATCGTGGCTCGCGGAACAGTGGAGGTTAGTATCAATCTCTTTCAGACAGTGTGATACTAATGTCTCCCTAGCATCGGTTACCCAGGAGCTTGCACCATAATGTTATCGCCATTCTCCTGCCACTTTGTTTGACACCTTATTGTAGCCGTAATGAATGTATAAATGTTGTCGTTGAGTCTTCCACCTACACGCCAGTCGCCCCAAAAGGATTTGCAGCACGGAAGCAGTATCTTGAATGCCTCTTGGACCAGATGTGGTCATGTGGATGGAATCGGTGCAACACTCTAAAGACCCAGACTCCCAAACGAGTGCCGTTGTTCCATAGAAAAATAAAACGGTCACGCTGCTGCAGCCTGCAGGGCATGAAGAGATTATGATCAAGGATGTACCGCTTATCTGCCAAGGCTCAGCGTCAACCTTGGCAGGTTCGCCCGAAATGTTGGACTTATCTACGCAGCCACCGTCACATCAGATGGTCGACATGGTACCCGACTAGTATGTACTGGTGTTCTGTTGGATTCACCGCGCCACCACCCGTTGTTGTCGTTGTCGTTGTTAGCTGGGTATCTACTAGTATACAATCCTCCCGGCCCGGTAGAATATAACAAAAGGACGTACCTCCATATAATGCATTATTTTTTCTTGTGGCAAGACTGTTCGACGTGGCTGCATATACAGTGGAGGATTCATTCATGAATATCGATTGGCATGGGTAACTGCCATGTGGATGGTATGCATGCATGTCTTATTGAAACAGTCATGGGGTCCTGGTGACATAACCAGGCGCGAGCTTTGCTCGGAGTGTTCCACAAATCCCATCCAGAGGAGTCAAGGGCTTAGGCCGCTGGATGACCAGCTGTCGGAGACATCATCTCCAGAAAGGTAGATAGTGTATATTACAGGTTACCATCATACATACGGACGTATTCCGCTGGTGGGACAGGTATCGGTGGAATGCCTCTGGAGACACGCGATGTGTCGTATCCAGTGTGAGGCAGTACGAGTGACCCATTCAATGGTGTGTGCCTCGTTATCTACGACCCGCAAGCGCGATTTCCAGCCCCTGAGGTTCTGCCCCACCTTATTAAACAGAACAACCACTTCCTCCAAATTAGCCTCGTTTCACCTGTCCGTTTCAACGAGTTAACCAATTCTCAGTCCGAAAGGCAAATCAACCAACCTGCGTAAAGTCCTTGAGTGCATTTCCAAGGAAAAAGACGTCCACTTTGAAGGACCTTGAATGCAGGGGAAATGTTTTGTGAAACTACTGCTCTCTTTGAAGACAGTCTTCATGGGATGAAAGGAGTCCGGGTGGAGTTCGCTTGGATCGAGCACGATGCTTCTGTCCATACAATCTCTGTTGCAGAGTGAGATCCCCGATTGAAATCGTGCGGGGTGGATCCAACATGATGCCAGTCCATCCCTCAAAGTACATGGACAGAGGGTGCATCAATCAGTCGACGGAAACAGTCAATCGCGCCACCAAAGGTGTCGAAGTATGGATCAGAAAGAGCATTCAGTAAAACCCCAAGAAGCAATGTGGTATGTATCATCGACTCGCGAAGTTTCGTCGGAGTTGTGAAACTCAGCGACCTTGCTGCTACTTCTCCATGATTGGCATGCAAATGGTGTTATTGGTGAGCAAATTCAAAAAATGGCCTTGTTCGGGTAATTCTTAAATGGGGTTGAACGACTGTCGGGAAAGCTTGGTGCGGACGTATGTGATTGAGACCCAATGGACCCCTGTAAAGGCGTTAATGTATGAGCAGGATGATTGCCATTCCTACACACCGATCGCTTGCGTGATGCTTACGTATGAATTAGAACCAGTTGTTGTTTGGATGCAAGATCGTGGACCTTCGTGACTTCGAATCCGGGTGACCACAAACAACTTGCAAAGGCACGCCACCCTTTCTCCATTGATCACAGGTAAGACCAAAGTGACAACATTGTGGATGGGGATACAATGATTCGCACATTGCCGGGTTCGGAGGGGCATATAATCCGATGTCTACTTCGTCAGAGTGGGACCATTCGTCTGGTCTGCGTCAATGCAACAGCTTGGCGTTACAGGTTCGAGTTGCATTATAAATTGAAAGCTAAGAAGCTAATGGGTCGAAAGGCGCGAAGTAGAAGAAGCACATACACACCTCTAGCTTCTTCTGATCTTCGATTGTCTCAGTTTCCGTCTGGCAAATTGCAATTACGGTGAGGGGACGTCGGATGGACACCAATGCAATGTTTCTCACCTCGGATCACTCTGGAATGATCCAGTAGTTGTCCCCCGGCAGGTAGTGCCCCCCGAACCAGGGAAGCGCCGTGGCCCGCCGTGGCCTGCTAACCCTCGGACCAATACTAGGGCACAAAATGAGACGGATGGACGTCGAGGGGATACCATGAAATTGTGGGAGACGCCCCAGCCAATCCAGAGCTCGCCTTCATGTCCGCCCGGGCACCACCAACTCAGGTATTCATGACAGCGATTTCAAAGAGTGCCTTGAGCCTGAAACATGGGCCGATGGTAGGAGACCAGAACGTAACGTTGGAAATTAGTCGACCCATCGTCGAGACTGACTCGAGAACGTGGGCGTGCTTTATATCCGGTATTTGTTGTTCGCAAAATCGAATTGAATTTCACCACGAACACAAAATAATGGCCTTGACATTCGAGGGGACCTAGTGAATGGTAGAGGGTTGGTCGTCGAATAGGACGAAGAGGCAACTACTCACGGTGTGAGCGAGAGGGTGGAACCGAGCCCACGGCACACCAACCACCCAGAGGTCGTATTATATGACAACGGATGGTACCCCCTGCCATCCATGTTTGTCGAGGCGAAGTGGGGGGAAGGTGGGGGTGGGACCTGAGCGGGAGTTGTGACCACCCCAGCAGGTAGTTTGAAATTTGGGGCATGGCGCGCAGCCTCGTGTCTGCAAGGGCGCCCAAGTGTCCACCGATCAACAGAGAAGTGCTCAAGTTGGTCGTGCAAGTAGCGGCATGGGGGTGATTTTTAATAGTATAAATTCCAGAGGTGGGAAGGGACAAGAGCGTTCGATCCTCGAACTATTCCGCTCGCCGTGTGAACACATTGGTGGGGCGTGTCAATTTATGTACTGTATAATCTCCCGCACATACGAGTAAATCAACTGCACGAATTTTCCTTCCGACCTAAGCAATTTGCATTCTGGGAGCAATATCATTGGTATAATGTAAGGTGGAAGTACAGGAGAGGTTTCAATGGAAAAGAAGCAAGGATCTAGGGTGGCGGGCTGTTCACAGCCGGACGATGGCCGATAACTATCCCGGCAAGGTCAGCGCGGGGCTGAGTTCTCTCGCTGCATAGAACCTACTTGATCCACTACTTTCGGAGCTATTGTTGCTAATGGTCAATCCCTGAGCATTGGAATCTGTGTTGCTGACGATATTGAGATTGACACTCATGAACCACTGGCTGAAACTGGAGGCCGAGCCAGGGCTACTGGGCGAAGTAGAGATGCTACTGCGAGCAGACGATAATACCTCAGGGTCGAGTACCGCCCCCTCAGCTAAGGTCCAGTTCGGTAGTAAACATACAGTCAGTAGATGATTGGATGGAGTATCATTGTCTTACCTGAGGTTTGTCCGTCTAAACTGTTTGAAGGGATCGGATCGACGAAGGGATCTCCAGAGGATGCCAGAATGGATGCCATCTTTTGGGCCGCTGCGAGGGCTTCCTGGATACCAGGAGGATTCACCTCTCCAGGAGGTGGGGATGGCAGTGGCACCGCAAGACCCCGAATACGTTCGCCCCTTCTGATAGATTCGTCTACACTTGTCGTTTGAGGAAGTCCGTAATTCTGGATAAGTAAGTCGTACTTTCAACTAGAGCAAGGTCCACGGAAGGAGTCGATAGCAGGGCCCGCTTCAACCTCTCAGAAGTTGTCTGTTGCTTCGTGAGCTCCGATTACCCCAGGGAATTGTTAACAAGGGTACCCTTGTCGACGTCCAGAGCTCCTGAGCATTCTCGAGAAATGCTCGTTTTGCACGCTTGATTGCTATGAGCTTGAAGGGCTTGAATATGGATTGACTCTTCTCAAGCAATTCAAGCTCTTTCTTCCGTCGGTTCAGGCTGATGAACCAATGGTTACTATTCGGAATAAACTTCGCCAGTTTACCCACTTGTCGTACTGGGCCTTCGTGTCTCGAAGCAGTTCACGATGGTTTTCTTCCAAATTTTCGCACAAGCGGAGAATCTGGAGCATTTCGTTCAGCGTGGCTCGGAGATATAAACCACCTGCATGCAGGGAAGTGATCCTTCCGAGCGGAACTGTTGGATCATAGTTCTCAACGGACCCAAGGTCTGCCGAGATGAGAAGGACCGTCTGGGTGGTGTCAGATTGCATGATCAAGGGGGGCACATTACCTTGGGTAAGTCGCCTTGGTTTTTTAATGGGGGGATCGTGTGGAAAAAGCGTCCTCCAGCACCCCCCCTCCTCTGTCCGGCCAATCTCTCTTACTTACCACTCGAATACAACTCCGCGACCCTCTGAGTCCACGGGGTCCGATGTGGATCCATATTTGTGTATGTTTGTAAAACGATAGTAACTCTTGTTGCTGCCTGGCGCCCGCATCCCCAGCCATGCCCATTCGTGCAGGAAAGCTGCCAGCCAAGGAAACTGTAGTCGGTCGAGAGCATGCACTACTTACTCAACTGGAACATACAGTTTTTGGTGACTTTTCCACAAACACAGACGGCCAACTTTCCGAACCCGAGCTGTGGTGGTCCCAACACTATCATTGGTTGAAGGATAGTGGCTACCTACTCCGATCTCGTTATGCCCCAGATTGGACGCCTTCCTGGCAAGGAACGAAGAAGAGTTGGGTTTTGTGTGAAGATGGTTGTGTAGCTCAGGTGGGTACTAAGTATGTCGGGCGCAGTCGTTGTTCATCTAATAGAAACTCGTAGTACGCTACCAGAATCCTCGATGGTACACGTGTTTCGGATGACACACATGTTACGCTCAAGCTAGTCAACAAGATCTACCACCCTTACGAAATCGATATTGCACGATATTTCTCCTCTCAATCGCTAGCTACGAGTGCTAACCACTGCATTCCGGTTTATGACGTGCTGCCCGTTCCTGATGAAAAGGATAGGGTAATCATTGTTATGCCACTGCTTCAAGACTATTTACGACCTCCTTTTAATACTATTGGAGAGGCGGTGGAGTGTTTTCGGCAATTATTTGAGGTAGACCTTCGTATCGTTCCCTTATCCGCTCGCTGACTTTAAGTAGGGCCTTCATTTCATGCATAAGCACCGTGTTGCCCATCGGTAAGTCATGTCGCGAACGCTTGAGTGTTTGTCCTTCGATTTAGTCTCCTACAGTGATTGTTCATCCAGAAACATCATGATGGATCCAAGTAAACTCTACCTTGATGCATTTCACCCTGTCAGTCCTTTGATGAAGCGGGACTTCTCTGGATATGCGCGCTACAAAACTCGCATGGAACGACCCCCAAAATATATCTTCATTGACTTCGGTCTGTCACGTCGCTATGACACTTCTGTTACCAAGCCCATGGAAGTCCCGATATGGGGAGCTGACAAGGAAGTCCCGGAGTTTCAAAATTCCAACGCCCCTTGTGATCCTTTTCCTACTGATGTCTTCTACATCGGCAATACCATCAAGAAGGATTTTGTCGAGGTTTGTCCATAGCCGTACATTGTATGCCTGTGGCTAAACATGAATACAGTCCAAGCTCGGCTTTGACTTCATGCGACCTCTGATAACTGACATGGTTCAGAAGGACCCTTCAAAACGTCCCACTATGGATGAAGTCGTCCAGCGATTTGCTGCCATCAGAGCCAGCCTCAGCACCTGGAAGTTACGCTCTCGTATCATCAGCAAAGGAGAAAAGGCGTATCATAGTGTGACCCGTGGAACCTCTCACTGGATGCGACAAATCAGGTTCATCACGCGTGGCATCCCGGCTGTACCTACATCCTCATGAAGCCATGCCACATCCACTTCAATGGCATATACTTTACTACCTATGTCATGCTGGTGTGTTCTCGTGGTTGCGTGTCCGTTTCAACTGGTAGACCTCGTGATGAATGGCCTAAGGCACTGTTGGTGAGACATCCTTCACTACATAGTAGACAAAGCGATTCATCATAGTTGCGATTAATGCCCTCCAACTCGAAGGTGCCATGATACTAGGTGAGTCGAAATTATATGCGAATGGGTGATACTGTCCGTGCCTTGGCTTTCTCCAGCCTCCATGCGCCCTCGATGAAAAGGCGTAAGCATCAAGAAAGTGAAACCAGTGCCTACAAAGGAAGTGAGAGACTGGACCTACAGTACTAACTTTACCGTCCCGGGAAATTCATTCAGTGTAATCATTACCTTTTTTTTCGCTCCCAATCGAAACCATTCCCGTAACGGCTGTGAAGCATTGAAGGCATGGTTTGGCATGATTTTCAGTGTCAAATTTAACATTAACATTATTTAAACTACCAGCTCTCCAATTGCATCGCAGCGCTGGGGTTTAAATGCCGGACATTCGCTGGGTGAAGTTATCTATGTGACCTGTTCACTGATATGGAAACAGTACTGTATCGCAAACGGAATGAACTCTCTGTACAATTATCGTACTTTCGAGTCAGATAATTCTACTGGATGTATGTGATCCCCCCTGACGTTGTACTTCTGGTCCTCTCACAAGTATTGTGCCTAAGGGATCCGGAGATGGGCAGGTGGCTGGGGTCATATGTCTATCAACAAAAAGCTAATTACTCCCACCATACTTATATCTACGTTAAGATTCTTGAGCACTTTTTCCCACTCGATTGTCGCAGCAGAAAATAAAAATGCAATAATAAATTTAGTATGAAAACAATACCTTCTTCCTCGAGATCGAGTACACGAGTACCTCACACTTGCCTGCTAACTTGAATGCTATGAAACGATTCTGGAATCTTCATCTGGGATGGTAAGAGGCAGTGAGTACGAAATTTGCGGTGCACATCAGATATCGATAGGACCTTTGATTGGTGGATCATTTTCTCGGGTCCCCTTCGCCATTTCTGGCAGATGAAGTTGTTGTATTTAACCCCTGTGTCGAGTATGGAAATTGCGTACGTACCAGTGGCCTCGCAGTTTCCGTCCATAACTCAGAGTATAACAGCAAACGGATCTACACTTTCAATGAGAGTGAGTTGATCGATTCTCGATCTGAAAAGTAAAGCCAACAACCTGAGCCAAGTACTTATTGAGCGCATTTTAAAAGACGTCCTTTGCAAATGGATGGCAAGGCCCTTCCGAGCTTTAGGATTCCGGGACCTCCTCGTCTCTTCATTAGCCCCGGGGTTCGTCTCTGATAGATCGTACTTCCAGGGAGAGCCCAAAAATGATGAAATAGTACTTTGGAAGACGTTGAATGCGCGTAAAATGTTTCGTAAGATCACTGTAGTCTCTTTTGAAGACGATATTCATGGGGTGAAAGGAGTCCGAACGGAGCCCGCTTGGATCGAACAGAACGGTTCTGTTCATACAACCTCTGTTGCGGTATGAGATTTGAATTGAACTGGTAAGCGGCACATCCGCCTCGAGTTGCAAGGCGATGTTAGTGCACGAACAAAAGCGCCTCGAAAGATGCTTTGAGCTCAAACAATTGATGGAACAGTCGATCGCCTCGCCAAAGCTGTCGAAGCACGGGTCAGCGTAGGCGCGAAGAAAAGTCGTAACCAGAACAATGACGTCGGTGCCGTCTTTCAAAGCATCAACTTCGTAAATTGGAACACATTGGTTCAAGGCATGCATCGACTCTGTACTGGAGAGGTAAAGTCCGATGCCCACTTCGTGCAGATGCCCTGATTTGCGAACATGCTCCAAAGTGCCATGCTTACCATCCGTGAGGCGAGTGGTATCCATGATTCGCGCGTACTTGAATCCTCATCGTGAAGCAGACGCAGAATCATGTGTGGAGTATGCCACTGCCATTCACTTGGCATCTTCGCATTCGGCCCAACTTTCTTTTCCGCATTTTTCCAGGATGGGACCTAGTTAGGTGCATATCCGAACGGATGTGGGACGTATCTTCTAGCTTTAATTGTTCATGGTGATCGCGCCATCGAATCTGCTAGCAGCTTGCTCCTGAAAGCAGGAAACACCTTCGTTCTTCGCAACGCGTTACGATCCTCTTGGCAAGTAGAGTAATTGTACCTGTCATAAAAAGGTTCACCGTTCGAGTTACCATACGAACGAGCTAGGGGGAAGGAAGCGGTGTAACTACCAACGAGCCTCCACCACTCCAAAAGACGTGATAAACAAGGACCCATACAATAACACGGCTGTCAAGGGTCGCGGGGTTAGAAGGATCGATCAGCGAGTCCCAGCCAAGAACGTTGGTGTCCCCGCTGCCAGCAGTATGGGAATTTTGGTCGGAAGCGGTATTGTCATTTGTTAGACTATACCTTGTTGGGCTCGGTTACTTGGTTCTCGACCAATCAGGGCTCTCCTGAGAATGCCTTCGGTGAGCGAGAGAGCAGTTGCTGAATCCCCGAGAAGCAATAATCTTGGTGAGGTATGTATGATAATGGTTGACTCCTTGTAGTGTACCCGGTGTACTCATAAAAATCCCGCCCTCATGGGCCTTTGCCTCTGAGGAAAAAAACTAGTCGGCTACACTTGTGGGAAGGTCTCCCAAAAATCCCTTTATTTACCTGCAGCGCTTCGAGCA